>CAUYPK010107633.1:0-34003 GCA_963574355.1 Loris lydekkerianus | reverse complement strand
GTATATTGAACCAGCCTTGAGACCCTGGGATAAAACCCACTTGGTCATGGTGTATAATTTGTTTGATGTATTGCTAGAATCTGTTTGTTAGGATCTTGTTGAATATTTTTGCATCAATATTCATTAGAGATATTGGTCTATAGTTTTCTTTTCTTGTTGAGTCTTTTCCTGGTTTGGGGATCAAGGTGATGTTTGCTTCATAGAATGTGTTGGGTAGTCTTCCTTCTTTTTCTATATTTTGGAAAAGGTTGAGTAACATAGGTACTAGTTCCTCCTTAAGGGTTTGGTAGAATTCTGATGTGAAGCCATCTGGTCCTGGCCTTTTCTTTATAGGGAGATTCTGAATAGTTGATGCTATTTCAGAACTTGATGTTGGCCTGTTCAACATTTCCATTTGATTCTGGCTAAGTCTTGGAAGGTGGCGTGCTTTCAAGTGTTGGTCAATTTCCTTCAGATTTTCATATTTCTGACAATAAAGTTTCTTGTAATATTCATTAAGGATTTTTTGAATTTCTGAGGAGTCTGTTGTTATTTTGTCTTTGCCATTTCAGATTGACGAAATTAGAGATTTTATTCTTTTTTTCCTGGTTAGGTTAGCCAAAGGTTTATCTATTTTATTGACCTTTTCAAAAAAACAACTTTTTGATTTATTGATCTGTTGTGTAATCCTTTTGTTTTCAATTTCATTTAATTCTGCTCTAATTTTGGTTATTTCTTTTCTTCTGCTGGGTTTGTGGTTGGAATGTTCTTCCTTCTCCAGTTGCTTGAGATGTCCCATTAAATTGTTAACTTCCTCTCTTTCCGTTCTCTTGAGGAAGGCTTGCCGTGCTATAAATTTCCTTCTTAGAACTGCCTTTGTGGTATCCCAGCAGTTTTGATAATTCGTGTTTTTATTGTTTTGTTACAAAAATTTGGCAATTTCCTTCTTAATCTCATCTATGACCCAGCTATCATTCAGCATAAGGTTATTTAACTTCCATGTTTTTGTATAAGTATGCAGATTCCTATTCTTATTGAGTTCAACTTTTATTCCATGGTGGTCCAAGAAGATGCAAGGAATAATTTCTATTCCTTTAAATTTACTGAGGTTAGACTTGTGACCGAAGATGTGATCGATTTTGGAGTATGCTCTGTGGGCTGATGAGAAGAATGTGTATTCAGTTTTGTTGGGATGAAATGTTTTGTAGATGTCTGTTACATCCAAATGTTGAATGGTTAAATTTAAATCTAAAATTCCTTTACTTAGCTTCTTATCAGAGGATCTATCCAACACTTCCAAAGGAGTGTTAAAATCTCCGATTATTATGGAGCTGGAGGAAATCAAGTTGCTCATGTCTGTTAGAGTTTCTCTTACAAACTGAGGCACATTCGTGTTGGGTGCCTAAATATTAATAATTGAAAACTCATCATATTGAGTATTACCCTTAACAAATATGAAGTGACCATTCTTATCCTTCCTTACTTTTGTGGTTTAAAGCCTATTGTATCTGCAAATAGAATTGCAACAGCTGCTTTTTTCTGATTTCCATTTGCCTAAAAATGCAACAGCTGCTTTTTTCTGATTTCCATTTGCCTAAAATATCTATATTTCTTTATTTCTAATATCTATAGAAATATAGATATTTCAGTCAAATGAAGGATGCTTCAATACACATACAGAATATAGACCATCCCTTCACCTTGAGTCTATATTTATCTTTTAAGGTAAGATGAGATTCTTGCATGCAGCAGATATTTGGCCTGAGTTTGTGTATCCAGTCAGCCAACCTGTGCCTCTTTAGAGGACAATTTAAGCCATTTACATTAATGGAGAATATTAATAAGCCTGGTAGAATTTTGGGTATCGAGTTTTTCGAAAGTCCAGTGGACATTCTTAATCCTTTTGCCACTGTGGAAGTTGGAGTTAGTCCAAAAGTTTCTGAGTGAGTTTACTTTTGTGGTGGAGGATTACACTGGTTATTATGGAGGATAGGTCTGAGAATATCCTGGAGAGCTGGTTTAGTTATGGAAGATTTCTTCAACATGTGAATTTCATTAAAGTATTTAATTTCTTCATCATAAATGAAACTCAGTTTAGCTGGATACAGGATCCTGGGTTGAAAGTTATTTTGTTTTAGGAGATTAAAATTTTGAAAGTTATTTTGTTTAGGAGATTAAAATTTTATGACCAACCTCTTCTAGCTTGAAAGGTTTCAGCAGAGAGATCTTCAGTCATTCTAATATTCTTCCCTTTGTAGGTTATGGTTTTCTCATATCTGGGTGCTTTTAGAATTTTCTGCTTCATATTAACTTTAGTGAAGTTAATTATGATATGCCTGGGGAATGTTGATTTGGGTTGAGTCGTGGTTTGGTTCTGAAACTGTCTGCTATCTGAATTTTAGAATCTCTTGATGTGTCTGAAAATTATCTTTCATAATTTCATAAAGAATAGCCTCTGTGCCTTGCAAAGCCACTTCAACACCTTCAGGGGTTCCTATGAGGTTAATCTACTCTGGTTATTCATGTTACCAGAGTTTTTCTGCTGATTTTGCCTCATGATTATTTTATACCATTTGACTAGATGAGCAGATAAAGAGAAGTTGGGTTGGTGGCTCTAGAAGTAGTGCTTAACCAGCCCTTTGCCCCAAATCTGGGACTGGTGGCTGTAACTTTCCCCTGGAGCTTTGCCAAGGCCCTGTATAGTGCTTCAGCCTGAGAACTGGGGACCTGCTTGGTGTGGTGGGGCTTTGTGACTCTGTCTTATTTTCATCTGGTTATTTTCTATTTTCTATCTTAACCTAGTGAGTCAATTACTCTGGGTTGAAGTCTCAGCTGTGGAGAAACACCAGCAATTAAGTCACCCTCCCCCCACAGGCAACAATTGGAAAAGGAAAATAAAACCTTCCCACAAGCACACACCCAGGGTACCACTTGAGTAGTCTTTAGGCGATTGGCCCAGTTCAAGTGGTTCAAATCAATTGTCTCAGTTAGCATCTGTCTCAGGTGGGAGAGTTCAAAAGTTCTCCGGCAACAAGATTGCAGGGGTCTGTTGGCAACTCAAGTATGACTTGCTCTGGTGCTCCATGAGGTCAGGAGGACCCACCCGGCAAATAGATTAGTCTGGGAAGTTTGATGCCTCCTTCTCCACCTTGCAGTTTTGTAAAACCCAGTCACTGATAACCCCGCAGGGCTGTGACCCAGTTCCCTCCAATGAACAGATACTCCAGGGGTTTGTGCCTGTCTGAATCACAGGGAGGTCTATGTCTCCTCAGCCTGGCTGCTGCTCTCTGCCACTATCCGGCAGGGGGAGGTGAGGCCTGACAACCTTGTGTGCTTAATGGAGGCTGGGGTGGTTCTCTCAGTTCCAGCCCCACCCCTGATTGATGTTGCTGAAAGAACAGAACAACTTTGCAGAATTTGTGTCTGTCCTGGCTATATTCCCCTGCAGATCAGATGCTGTTTGATGTCACAGGCTCAGGCTTAGTCTCTTCCGCTGCCCAGTCTGGGCTATTGTTTCTGTTCGGGCAGGCCGGTTAAGCTCTCACTCAGTTGTCAGTTCCAGCCTCTGCTCTGCCCTCCTTTGTCTCAGCTATGATCCCCTGAAGGCCAGTTGGTCTTAGGCTCAGTAAAGCGGTCCTCTTGGTCAGCCCTGCCCTGAGAGTCTGCGGTCTCTGCATGTGTGTGTATTCTAGTCCCCATGCTCGCCCAGGCCGGTACCCCCTCAGGCAAACCCTTTCCTCACATGGCCTGTGTTTCCGTCCCAGATCTGTTCCAGTGACTGCCACCAGAGAAGATGCCTGGCCTCCTCTGGTTGCCCCGAGAGATAGGGGGTGTGACTCTGGAATATCCAGGGGTGTGATCCCTATTGTTGCCACTGCGGCTGCTGCTCTGTGCCTCAGGGCACCACTACTCCTGTATGGCTCCCTCTCTGCTGACCATCCTCTCCTTATTCCTGTGCCACAGAATCGGCACTGAGTAGCAGCAGGTCAGGCCCTGTCCACACCTCTTGAGAAAATACCCAAGAATCTGGACTCCTGGGGACAGGCTTCCAGACCTTGGAGTGAGAGTGGAGGGTAGTGCTGGGAGTTCAGAATTGCAAGTAGAGAATATATACAGTTTTATATAGTTTTATGCTGGCAGGAGAGTACCATGGCACCCTAGTAGGGGAAGTAGGTCCAGTTTTTAGAGGGTCTCTCCCATGGGATTAAATGGAAGGATGTTGGAATTCTGCTCACTTGTTTTTATGGAGTACTGCGAGCCGTTCTCATGGGGGAGGGGACTTCTGTCCACTTGGTGGTGGATTTTGTACCTTTTGTTTGTATCCTAGGGCTCGCAGCTTGCCTCAGCAGGGTTTATGTGTGTTCTTCAACCTTCTCTCTTGGCTCAGCTCTAATCCACCAGGTTACTTGCTAAACTTTGATCCTTTAACTCTCCTTCTGAATAGGAGCTTCTGTGGAAAGGTGGCTCCAGTCAGCCATCTTGCCTCTGCCCCTGGCTCCACTTCTTGATTGGAACTACTTCTGAGACTGCTGCTGAGATGCTTGCTCCTACTAATATTGACTCTGACTTCTAAGGTGCTTCGGCACCTGAGACTTGAATGAGACTTACCCTGAGTAAGCTGAAACAGCACCCATGTCCAGACAGTTGAGTGGGCTGGGGCTGGAGACCTAGCTGTTTGGCACTGATGAGGCCCAAGGTTTGGGCCAGAGACATGGTGTTGGGCCCCATCAGAGCTCTTTGTAGATTCTAGATATTATCCCTTTATCAGATGTGTACATTGAAAAATATTTTCTCCCATTCTGTTGGTTGTCTATTTGCTCTGTTGATTATTTTCTTTGCTGTGAAGAAGCTTCCTATTTAATCAAGTCCCATTTATTTATTTTTTGATGCTGCTGTAATTGCCATCAAGTTCTTATTCATAAATTCTTTGCGTAGGTCAATGTCTAGAATAATTTTGCCTACATTTTCTTACAGAGTTCTTATAGTTCATGCCTTATATTTAAGCCTTTTATACATCTTTAATTAATTTTAATGGAAGTTTATATAGTTGAGAGCTAGGAGAATAATTTTTTCTGACTAGACCATAACCACCATAAGAGTGGACCTATTTATGTTTATTTCCAGCATTGTATCTTCAAGGCCTACTACAGTCCTTGAACCATGGTAGCTTTCTACTATAATATATAATATATAATTGTTTAAAAAATAACTGACTTACTGCCTGATAGCAACTTGACCTTGCTGCCTCTCATGCCTAGCAACACATTTAGGAAATGAAAGGTATTGCTCTTTAGTTTAACACAGCTAGGTAATAGTCCTGTTACAGAAGTTTGTAAAAAGCCTCTTCTCCCTTTATGTATTGTAAACTTTCTGACATCTTATCTTTAATGGTTTATACTATGCTTATCTCTACTAGAGAGTCAGACTCTATGAAACTGATTGGGTCTTTATTGTATTTTTCTTTCCTTTTTTCTTTTTTTTGAGACAGAGTCTTGCTCTGTCACCCAGGTTAGAGTGCAGTGGCATCATCCTAGCTTACAGCAACCTCAAACTCCTGGGTTCAAGCAATCTTCCTGCCTTAGCCTCCCAAGTAGCTGTGACTACAGGCACCTACCACAATGCTGTTTTTTTTTTTTTTTTAATTTTTATTTATTTATTTATTTATTTATTTTTTAGAGACAGAGTCTCACTTTATCACCCTTGGTAGAGTGCCATGGTGTCACAGCTCACAGCAACCTCCAACTCCTGGGCTTAGGTGATTCACTTGCCTCAGCCTCCCAAGTAGCTGGGACTACAGGCACCTGCCACAACAACCGGATTTTGTTGTTGTTGTTGTTATTGCAGTTTGGCAGGGGCTGGGTTTGAACCCGCCACCCTCGGTATATGGGGCCGGCACCCTGACCACTGAGCTACAGGTGCTGCCCCTGTTTTTATTTTTTCCAAGCCCCAAATTTTTATTTTGGAAGCCAACAATTGGTTATATAGCACGTTTCAAGATTATGTAGGACCCCCATGGTACAAATGTGGGGTAGGTCCAGACAAATCTTGCTCAGGGCTTTACAATAAAGCTAGAGCAAGTGTTCTAGAAACTGACATCAGGAAGGCAACTTCTGGAAGCATGTGCCCAAGGGATTCAAGAAAACCCTTCTCTCCTGAGCCTTAAGGACTCTTCTTCATCTTGGGGCCTCTTTCTTAGGCATTGAAAAGCCACCTTTTCCAGGCAGAAAGGGAGGGATGTGAGGGCACCAGAGGAAGTATGGTTCCTTCTGACTCCAGCAGAGGCAATAGAGTAAGCCTGGCCCACTGGAAGCCCTTCTAGCCGGGATCCTCTTGCTGGTTGGGAAGGGCCTCCTGCCCGGCCCTCAGGCACCATTTGCGCTCCAAGCTGTTCCCAGTGGTGCTTCTGGTAGAAGGCATAGAAGTTAAACATGGTGCAGCTGGCTCCTAGAGTGGCCTGACCACCGTCATGGGCCCAAGAGGAGGCGGGGGAGGTATGGGAAGACCTGGAGTCTGCTGTGGGTGTTGGAGGGTTGGATGCCAGGTCCACACAGGGCATCGTGGCAGAGAAGACCGTGGTCATACTTGCGTCAGATGGTGGCCCTGTCCAGCTCCAGGGAGGCCCGGGAGATGCGTGTGAAGCGCTTGGCAATCTCTGCACTCCCGGAGTTGCTGTAGGGGTAGTGGAGGACACTGTGCTGTAGTAGGCCGCCTTGATTTGCACCTGCGTGGCAGTGGTGGGGATTCCGAGTAGCGTGGTGTGTGCAAGTATGGGCCGTCCCCCAGGGTGGAAGTCCTCGCTCCCAAGCTGGTGCCCCATTTTGTGGCACTTGCTAGCCTGTGACAACCACCACAGTGACATCTGTGGCCACCTAAGACCCCGCAAAACTTCCGTGCTGAATATATCAGGCAGTCAGTGAAAAATGTAATTTTTTCTATTTTTGGTAGAGGTGGGACCTGGCTCTTACTCAGGCTGGTCTCAAATTCCTGTGCTCATGGGATCCTCCCACCTTGGCTGTCAGAGCACTAGGATTACAGGTGTGAGCCAGGGGCCTAGCCTATTGTATTTTTCTTTAATAGAGTTCGTTGCAAACCGTTTGAGACAAATTCTTCTGTTACATCAAAGTCTTACTAGTTTTAAGGAAGATGCTTCAGGAAGTTAGATAAACTTACTCATATCTCTAGAATTCTTTAAAGATCCTAAGCAAAATCCCGTCACATATTATCCTAGTTACCTAACAGTATTCCAGAGTACTTAATCTAGGCACAACAATTTTTTATGTACCTGAAGTCTGAACCATGAAAAAAATAAAAAAAAATTGGGGGGGGGGGGCATTTCTTGTCCTCTTCTTTGACAAGAAAGAGTAAATGAACTGACCTCAGGAATTGATATTTTGAAAGCAACATCTAGGATTTAGGATTTAGGACTTAGTCCCTAGTTGGTCTATATTTCTACAACTGGTTATATTTCTAGTACTGGATGATGAGAGTGTGCTCTCTGTGGGTACATTAAAGCTGTAAATAGCAATCAATAACTGAAGAAAAATGATCATTTTCAGTAGGGTAAATTTTCTCTTTTCCATGTAATTATTAATAATATGTTGTGATTATTTGAAAAATGGCAATTTATGTGAAATAGAAAGAGCTGATAACTTTTGGTTGCTCAGAATAATCAGTTAAGAAGTATGCCTAGCCAGGAGTTGTGGTGAGTGCCAGTATTCCAGCTACTTGGGAGGCTGAGACAAGAGAATCGCTTAAGCCCAAGAGTTTGAGGGTGCTGTGAGCTGTGATGTCACAGCACCCTACCGAGGGCAACATAATGAGACTCTGTCTCAAAAAATAAATAAATAAATAAATAAAAGAAATATGCCAATCAAACTAAACAAATGAAAGTTGATTATTGAGACAATTGTCATAGTTTTTATATTTTTACTTATTATTTAGGATTTTTTATTTACCTCTGAGTCAATTTGCTTGTAAGTATTTTGATTATGGATCCAACATCCAAGCAGTCAGGCTTTCTGCAGAAAACTAAGTACTTCTATACAAGTATGTATTTTCAGAAAAATGAAGCTCTTACATTTGTATTTGGCTGTTTCAATATAGAATGACCTACGTAATCCTAACGTATGTATTTTTAAAATAAAAATTGTAGAGGCAATAGGTACTATAATTTCAAGATTCTATTTTTGTCTTTGACTTTCAACCAGTTTGATGTCTATGTGTGGATCTCATTGAGTTTATTCTACCTGGAGTTAATTGAGAGTCTTTGATGTATAAATTAAGGTTTTTCATCAAATTAGAGAAATGGCAACTTTTAGTTATTATTTCTTCAAATATTCTTTTGCATCTTTTTCTTTTCTTTTCTTTTTTTTTTTTTTTTTTTTGAGACAGAGTCTCACCTGATCACCCTTGGTAGAGTGCTGTGACATCTTAGCTCACAGCAACCTCAAGCTCTTGGGTTCAAGTGATCCTCTTGCCTCAGCCTTCCAAGTAGCTAAGACTACAGGAACCCACCACAATGCCCAGACAGGTTTTAGAGAATGGTTCTCGCTCTGGCTCAGACTGGTCTTGAACCTATGAGCTCAGGCAGTCCACCCGCCTTGGCCTCCCAAGTGCTGGGATTACAGGTGTGAGCCACCGTGCCAGACCTGCATCTTTTTCTTTCTCTTCTCTTCTGGAACTCCTATTAAGTATTTGTTTGTATTCTTGATAGTGTCCACAAGTCTGTTAGAGAAAAGAATGAAGAAAAATAGTCTGTTCCTCAGGTAGGATTATCTCGCTTTACCAATTTTCAAGTTTTCTAATTCTTTCTTCTACCTTCTGAAATCTGATGCTGAGCTTCTCTAGTGAATTTCTCATTTCAATTTTTGTACTTAATTCCAGAATTTCTATATGATTAATTTTGTAAGTTTTATCTCTTTATTGATATTTTCTATTTGGTAAAGAAGCATTCTCATACTTTGCTTTACTTCTCTACACATGATTTCTTTTAGTTCTTTGCACATATTTTAAATAGCTGATTTAAAGTTTCTGTTTAATAACCCAATGTCTGAGCTTTCTCCGTGGCAATTTCTACCGATAATTTTTTTCATACGTGTAGAGCATAATGTTTTGTTTCTTTGTATGTATTGTGCTTTTTTTTTTTTTTTTTGCAGTTTTTTGGCCGGGGCTGGGTTTGAACCTGCCACTTCCGGTATATGGGGCTGGTGCCCTACTCCTTTGAGCCACAGGCACTGCCCGTATGTACTGTGCATTGTTGTTGAAAACCGGATGTTTTGTGGTAAGTCTGGAAATCAGACCACCCCAGCAGAATTGGTTGTTTTTAACCACTTATTTTCATTATTTCTGTTGTTTATTTAGTCACTTTCCTGGACTAATTCTGTAAAGTCTGTACTGTTTGTCATGTATGGTCACTAATCTGAGCTTTCTCAGTGGCAATTTCTACCGATAATTTCTTTCATATGTGTAGAGCATAATTTCTTGGTTCTTTGTATGTATTGTGCATTTTTTTTT
Source organism: Loris lydekkerianus (assembly GCA_963574355.1). Taxonomy (NCBI): domain Eukaryota; kingdom Metazoa; phylum Chordata; class Mammalia; order Primates; family Lorisidae; genus Loris; species Loris lydekkerianus. The sequence continues at coordinate 24,511 of CAUYPK010107633.1, read as the reverse complement.
TTTTTTTTTTTTTGCAGTTTTTGGCCGGGGCCGGGTTTGAACCCGCTGCTTCCGGTATGTGGGGCCGGTGCCCTACTCCTTTGAGCCACAGGTGCTGCCTGTGTGTATTGTACATTTTTGTTGAAAACTGGATGTTTTGTGGTAAGTCTGGAAATCAAACCACTCCAACAGGATTGGTTGTTTTTACCACTTATTTTCATTATTTCTGTTGTTTATTTAGTCACTCTCCTGAACTAACTCTGTAAACTCTGTATTATTTGTCATGTATGGTCACTAAAGTTTCTGCTTAGTTATCCTAGTGGTCAGCTAATGATTGGACAGAGATTTTGTTCAGTGTCTTGAACCAAAAAATGTCTTAACTGTGGCAGAGGAGTTCTTTGTAATTGTTGGGGAATGCCTTCAGCTATTCATGAATTTACAATTCTCCCCTAGCCTTTACCTCTTGCTTGAAAAGGCAGAACCTCAAGGTCAGCCAAATTGAGAGATTAGGGCCTTTTTAAGTCTTTTCTGGGTAAGCACAGAATTCTACCCATGTACACAGCTGCTGTGGTTTGAATGTCTCCCCAAATTCATGTATTGAAACTTAATCAACAATGTGATAGTATTAAGAGGCAGTGCTTTTAGGAAGTGATTAAGTCATGAGGCTGGAGCCTTTACACAGCATCCAACTCTTTTTGCTCTTCCACTTTTCTGCCGTGTGAAGACACGACATTCATCTCTTTGTCCCTCCACATTTTGTCATGTCAGGATGCTTTCTTGAGAAAATGTTATTAATGGAACAGGTCCTTGCCAGACACCAAACTGTCTGAGCCTTGGTTTTAGACTTCCTAGAATGAAGATATGTGAGAAATAGATTTCTGGTTTTTTTATAAATTACCCAGTCTCAGTTATTTTGTTATAGCAGCACAAAGGGGCTATGACAATGGCTTTCTAGATAACAAAGAATATGTTGGAGTTTTTAAAAAGCCAACTGAGGACATCTCATTCCTTAGCTTTCCTTTCTAACTTTTTTTTTGGTCAGCTTATTTGCCCCTAGTTTTATTTCTGCCTTAGGCAGCTGCAATATTAAATAATTGCTTCTGATTATTTTTAGCACTCAAAGGCAATTTTCACTGAGGAAGGTCTCTGTTAGGTCAAATAAAGACAGTCCCTGTGAATTGGGATTTTTTTTTTTCTTTTTTCTTTCTTTCTTTCTTTTTTCTTTTTTTTTAATTGGGATTTTAATGGAAATGCCATAAAGGTCAAATGATGACAGTTCTGAGAATAGTGGCTTTGGGGAGTTCTGAACCCTGAATCCATTATTCCTCTTTCAGTGGTTACTAGGCCACTGATTTTAGTGGTGATTGTGAGGCTGTTGGTTATCAAGGCTACTGTGGAGCTGGTGTGGGGGATGGGGATTATGACAAGGCAAGTCAAAATGCTCTGAAGCTTACTATCTTTACGAAAGAGTCAGACATTTTTCTTGAATAAATGCTTCTCAGATTGTTGCAGACCTCAGATTAATTTGAGTCCTGGAAAAAAAAATTTTTTTTTTTAGTTTGTCACCCTCGGTAGAGTGCTGTGGCATCATAGCTCATAGCAACCTCCAGCTCTTGGGCTTAGGCTATTCTCTTGCCTCAGCCTCCCAAGTAGCTGGGATTACAGGCACCCACCAGAACACCCAGCTATGTTTTTGTTGCAGTTTGGCCAGGGCGGGGTTTGAACCTGCCACCCTCGGTATATGGGGCCTGGTGCCCTACTCACTGAGCCATAGGTGCCACCCCAAAAATTTCTTTTGCAGGTATTCTCATAGCTTTTATGGGGGAGTGGTGGTTGTGGAGATTTTAGTTCACATTCTTACTGTCATTATTCCCCTAGGAATCATAATTACTAATCTTGTTATTAATAGATCATTAAAATATTCATATTTTTTAACTTCAGACTTTGATAAATTTTTTGACTTATTTTGGATGACTCTGGAAGTTTTAGGCCAAGTTCCCAGCAACTCAGCATCACATTGTACTTACTACATTTTGGGGCCATTGGCCATTAGATCGGCTACTGTGTTTTAGTTCAAGAAATCATTGTGGCTACTATCCTTCTTTGAAATCTATTCTGAAATAATTCCTCAGAAGATTTAGCTTCCTTATTTTGAAAGTTTCTTTTCTTCGTTTTTTTTTTTTTTTTTTTTTTAATTTCAAGTTAATGGGAGGGTACAATGAACAACCAGGGCACATTATTTGAATTTGTTAGGTAGAGACCCTCTTTTAGTTGTGTCCCACACCCATAGGTAGGCCACACACCCCTACATTGTGCCCATTGGATGGAAGCACACCAATCCTCTCTCCTCCCAACATGAAGTGAGTTTTTCTCCTGTGTGGGTGTGAATTAGATCATGTGCTGGCTTCATAGTAGTATTGAGTACATTGGATACTTGCTTTTCCATTCTTGTGATACTTTACTAAGAATAATGTGTTTCAACTCCATCCAGGTTAATACAAAAGATGTAAAGTCTCCATCCAAACTTCTTTCCAAAGAAGTTTGTAGTCCAACAGTGTGAGAATATGTTGCTCTCTCCAAAGCCACGCCAGCAACTGCTGCATTGGACTTTGGGATGATGAGCGTTCCTTCATATTTTTGTTAGCTATTCATCTGTCTTCCTCAGAGAAGGCTGTGTTCATGTCTCTTGCCCAGTGATAGATGGGATCATTTGCTCTTTTTTTTTTTTTTTTTTTTTTGTTGTTGTTGATTAATTTGAGTTCTATATAGATCCTAGTTATCAAGCGTTTGTCATATTTGTAACATACAATTATCTTTTCCCGTTCTGAAGGTTGTCTATTTGCTTTAATTGTTGTGTCCTTAGCTATACAGATTATCAGTTTAATTAAGTGCCGTTTGTTTATTTTTGTTGTTGCAGTTGCCATGAAGTCTTATTCATAAACTCTTTCCCCAGACTGACATACTCAAGAAATTTTCACCCACTCTCTTCTAGGATTTTTGTTGTTTCATGTTTTATATTTATATCTTTTATTCATCTTGAGTCAATTTTTGTAAGTGTTGAAAGGTGTGTGTCCAGTTAGTCTTTTATATATGGTTATCCAGTTCTCCCAGCACCATTTATTGAATAGAGATTCTTTTGTCCAGTGTAGGCTTTTGTTTGGTTTATCAAAGATCGGTTGGCTATAGCAGACTGGTTTCATTTCTTGATATTCTATTCAATTCCACATGTCTATGTCTCTATTTTTGTGCCAATACCATGCTATTTTGATCACTGTGGACTTTATATATAGCCTATATATAGCCTGTAATATAGCCTACAGTCTGGTAGGGTGATGCCTCTAGCTTTTTTTTTTGTTACTAAGAATTGTCTTGGCTATATAAGTTTTTTTCTGGTTCCATACAAAACAAAAAATTATTTTTTTACAGTTCTTCAAAGTATGATTTTGCTATTTTAATGGAGATTGCATTGAATCTGTAGATTGCTTTGCGAAATATAGACATTTTAACAATGTTAATTCTTCCCAGCTGGGAAGAACCAAAAAGGGACTTGAACCAAAGAGATTAACAAATGGTAGAGCATACCAAAGATAATGTCTTCGGCTATTTCTTTTCTTAGGGTTTCATAATTGTCTCTGTAGAGATCCTTTACCTCTTTTGTTAGATATATTCCTAGGTATTTCATTTTCTTTTAAGCTACTGTGAAGGGGATTGTGTCTTTGATTAGCTTCTCAACTAGGCTGTTACTGGCATATACAAAGGCTACTGATTTGTGGACATTGATTTTTATACCCTGAGATGTTACTGTATTTCTTGATCACTTTGAAAAGTCTTATAGTTGGGTCTCTGAGGTTTTCTAGGTATAAGATCACATCATCAGGAAAGAGTGAGAGTTTGACCTCCTTTGCCCCCATTCTGATGCCCTTTACATCCTTCTCTTGCCTAATTGCATGGGCTAAAACTTTCAGCACTATGTTGAATAGTAGTGGTGACAGTGGACTCCTTGTCTGGCTATAGTTCTCAGTGGAAAAACTTTCATTTTTAATCCATTCAGTATGATATTAGCTGTGGGTTTGCTGTAGATGGCTACAGTTATAGGAAAGTGCCACCAATGCCTGTATTCTTAAGCGTTCTTATTAAAAATGGATGCTGAATTTTATTAAATGCTTTTGAGAGAGGATCATATGGTTTTGACTTTGCTTCTGTTGATATGGTGAATTACATTTATGGATTTGCGTATGTTAAACCAGACTTGCATCCCTGGGATGAAGCCTACTTGGTAGTGATTTTTTTTTTTTTTTAATGTATAGCTATAATCTATTGACTAAGACTTCATTGAGTATTTTTTCATCCATGTTCATTAGTGAAGTTGGTTTGTAGTTTTCCTTTTAGTTGGATCCTTTCCTGGTTTTCATATAAGGGTGATGTTTGCTTCATAGAACATGTTGAGGAAGGTTCTTTCCTTCTCAATATTTTGGAATAGATTCTGCAGTATAGATACAAACTCTTCTTTGAAGGTTTGATAGACTTCTGTTGTGAAGACATCTGATCCAAGACTTTTTTTTTTGTTCGAAGATTTTTAAATTTCTGCAATCTCTGTGCTTGATATTGGCTGTTAAAGACATCTATTTCTTCTTGGTTAAGTCTAGGGAGAGGGTGTGATTTCAGGTATTGGTCCATTTTTTCTACATTGTCAAATTTCTGGGCAGAGAGTTTCTGGTAGTAGTCAGAGATAATTTCTATGTCTCTGTAATATCTGTTATTTCCCCTTTTTTGTTTCTGATTGAAGTTATTGGAGGTCTTACTCTTCTATTTTCTAATTAATATCTTCAAAGATTTGTCTATTTTATTCATTTTTTGAAGAACCACCTTTTTGTTTCATTAATTTTCTGAATGATCTTTCATTTTGTGTATATTTCTTATGATCTGCTATATCCTTTCTATGCTCTTCATATCTTTCATACATTATTTGGTTCTGTTTTTGGATTTCCTTTTTATTATTTTTCACTTCTTCAATTCCCTAGTGCTCTTCAAGCCTTTCTGGCCTTTACCACCCTAGCCTGGCCCTACCTGCCCTGCCCCACTGCTTTTTTGGTAGCTTCATAGAAAGTCAATTTGAATATCATTATTTAATAGTGCTACCATCTAATACTCTCTGCCTTTGATAAAAATAAGTCTGATAAGCTCAATCTAAAACAGAAACTCTTCTAAAAGTGTTAATATCTTTTCAAAAATGGTCATGTAAAGTAAATAATTAAAAGACACCTAACATGATTTTTAAAATTGTTGTTTTAAATAATCGTGTCTATGATGTAAAATGTACAGTACAGATTAGCAAAAAGCAGATAAAAAAAGTGCTTGCAATCCTGCCAGTGAGAGATGACTACTAACCAGATGCATGTGCTTTTTGGGCTTCTCTTTCTCTCTCCATTCCTATATGTGTGTGTGTGTATACATATGTATACACATATGTGTGAATGTCATTTTATATTTGTGTGTATATATGTATATACATACACATATGTACACATAAGTGGACATACAATTTGAATTTTTTCCCAGATCAGATGAGATGATTTATGGTATTTTCCCATTTATGATATATCATGTCCATCTTTCCGTGTCTTTATTCTTCTACAACAGTTTTAGTAGCTGGATAATATTCCATTATGGACATACCAAGATGTGATCTAATCATTCTTCAATTGTTGACCATATGCACTGTTAGTGGGGTTTTTTTGTTGTTACAATTATGGAATTAATCTCCTTCTGGCTCAATCTTTGTCATTCTTTGAAAATTTTCTGTGACTCAGTTTTGATTAATAGAAGCAAATACACTTGCTATGTTAACCAGTGTGATGAAAATGTATTGAACTGTTTATAAAACCAGTGTATGGTGCCCCATGATTGCATTAATGTACACAGCTATGATCTAATACTGATAAAAAAAGAATATGTATATTTTGAAGTGTTTTGAAATGTATATACAAACTGACTTTCAGAAGGTTTACACAGATGTACATTCTAGTCAGTGTATGGGAGAAAGGCTGTTTCTGGGAACACTTGACAGCCTGAGTTTTATCTGTCTTTTAAATTTTTACCAATTTTTCAGGAAAAAGTGCTATTTCATTGCTGCTTTAATTTGCATTCTTTGATTATCATGGGGGTTTTTGTTTTGCCATGTATTTATTGGCCACTTGTATTTCTTTCTCTATGAATTGCCTTTTTGTACCTTCTGCTTATTTTTCCATTAGTGTTTTTGCTCTGTCATTGATTGTAACATCTTCTAATGAGATTTAAAACAGGTTGAAGTGTCTTTACCATACTGGTTGTAGGTAATTTTAATCACAGGCAGGAAGAGAATCTTTTGCTCATTTATTTATTTATTTTTATTTATTTATTTTTATTATAGATAAAAATATGCACCATAGATGTGGCCAGACCCCATTACTTTTGCTCATTTATTATTTCAGCATTATTGTATATCAGAACTCGAGCCCAGAGGAAGGATAGATAAATCTGAGAGCATGGAAATAAGTTCCAGAGAGGTTCATTGGCTTATCCAGCATTACTCAAAAGTTCAGAGGATGATCTGAGATGTGATACTTGTCTTCTCAAATATTGTCATATTAAGGTGCCAATCCCATGTTCCAAAGAGATCTAGAGGGAAAATTGTGAAAATCTCTCTTTTTCTTAATGTCAGTGAATTTATATTCAAGTAAATCCAGAAGCAATTTACTTGAAGAATCCATTTATGCACAGGCTATTTAATAATTGACTAGCAACGGTAAGATAACCATTTGATCACTTTATTCACTTTATTAATTTTTCTCCTTTACCCAAATCTCTGGTGGCTCTCTGTTGTCTCCATTCAAGGCCAGCCTCCCAACTTTGACATTAAAAACTCTGCATGATCTGTTTTTACATAGCTCTGTGCCCACTCTCCCAAATATGCTCTGTACAGATTGGTGGTCTCCGTGAGCCCATGTACTACTCTCTGTAGTGTTCTCCGTGCCTCTGTTGTTCTCCACACCTTCAGTTCTCTTCCCTCTCCTCTTTCCTGTGCCTATACAAATACTTACTGTCTTCCAGGGTTCACATAGAGGACTGCTTCCATGGAACCTCCCCTCCTCAGCTTTTATAGATCCTTTCTTTCTTATGACTTTTAAAGACTACCCACACACTCTGTTGCTTTGTTGTAGTCTTTACTGCACTTTCCTACCTCTTAGGGCTGCATGTAGTTTTTCCTTGTGTCTCCTAAGCAGGGAGTAAGTATCTTAGGGGTATACCAGCATAAGGATTGGGGCAGGACCTGAGTACATCTCACCTGTCCGTATGTGTTAACCTGCAACAGAGGCTTCCATATTGGTAGGTGTTAATTGTGGAGTTGGCCATTGCCTTGAAACATATTAAGCACTCACTATGAGCTTATATTTTGCTAAGTGTTGAGAGGTTTGTGCCTTCAAGGAACTTAGAATTTACTGGGGGAGGCAGATCTCTGTCTTTGCAAATGGGCAAAGTCACATAAACACCTCGCTTATTCATTCCATAAACTTTACTTAAATTTCTCATGTGTCAGGCAATTTGCCTGGCACTGGGGATGCAGACCTGAATGAAATAAGTCACTGCCCTCCCAAAGCATACATGTGCGTGGTCTTTACCATGGAATGCAATAAGTACCGTAGTAAAAGTGTCATGGAGAAGAGAGGGAAAGTCACACTTAAGGCCTTACTAGTTGTAAGCACTCTGTAGATACTTTCAGCTAGGGAGGGAGTTGGGGCATGGAGGCAGGACTTTGAGGAAGGTGGATATTTGGACTGGATATGTTGATTGCTGAATTGGAGGTTGGAGGAAGAAAGAAGGTATAACTATTCAGAATATGTCACAGAAACTGAGGGTGTGTGTCTTTGTGTGCCTTGTGTGTGTAAGTTAGGAGGGAATAAGATAGTAAAAGAAGAACTCGGTGTTAGCTTAGGAATGGATGACAAAGGGCTTCAAATACCGTGCTAAGGAATTTGGGGAAAGACATAAAGGTTCAGAATGTTAACTGTGTGGAAGGAAATGATAAATGAATGAATTAAAAAACCTGCTCCACTCCTGAAGCAGGGTGACTGTAGTCACTAATCATGTATTATATATTTCAAAACAACTAAGAGTAAATTTCAAATGTCTCACCCTAAAAATGATAGGTATTGTTTACCTGGATGGAATTAAAGAATATTCTCCTTAGTAAAGTATCTCAAGAATGGAAAAACAAACATTCCACGTACTGAATACTAATTCAAAACTAGTAGTTCAACAACTACAGGCCCACATGGGAGGGAAAGCATAATTAAATTTAAGAATAGGGGAGTGGAGAAGAGGCTCAGTAAGATCCCACGTAACGGGTTTAATGTAGGGGCATGTATAACACATCTCCTGGGTGAAGTATTCAAGCACAACTCAGACTTTTCCTAAGAAACACGAACAATGTAACCCAATCATATGTACCCTCATAATAACCTGAAATAATAAAAAGACAAGTGAACAAGGTGATAGATATGTTAATTAGCTTTATTTAATCATTCTTCATTCTATACATACATCAAAACACATCACATTATATCCCGTAATTGTACACAATTATGATTGGTCAATCAAATATAATTTTAGCACATTTTCAAAAAATGTCTTTCCTTTAAGTAATTTCAGTGCAAAGGGGTTATTATAGGTATCTATGTGCTACATGTAAAGGAGCTTGGTAAACTCTAAAGTCTTGTGATTGCATTATCCCTTTTGTTGCTTAGGTGGAAAACCCTTGGTCTCTATTCCAAAATCAAAAATATCTGTCCATCACTTAAGTCCATAACATATTACTATAAGGATGAATTTTTTTGGGGGGAGGAATTACTCCCTTTATTGGTCATCCTCCAAAATGCAAATACCTTCATGAGAGTACATTTGTTAAGTCCCTTACCCTTCAGTGTGAATGACTTTTAGTTTTACCTTTTCCTGAGGGGCATCGCATTAGGGGAAAGAACCCTGGAGGACATCAGATATGGAGGTATCTCTGCCATAGGCGTAGAAGATGACAGGCAGCATTCAAACCCTTATAACAGAGATATCAGCACCTCAAATTTGTTGAGCACCTACTATCTATAGATAGTACACTAAGCATCTATATTTTACCTTATTTATTTATTTATTTTTTATTCTTTAAAAAAATTTTTTTATTAAGTCATATATACATAGATCATGAATACATTTATGCATATGTGGGGTACAATGTGTTGTTTTTTTTATACCATCTGATGTGGTTACATCAAACCAATCAACATAGCTTTTGCCTCATTTACTTGATTATTGTGTTAAGACATTTATGTTCTACACTTGTCAGATTTGACTTGTACCCTTGCAATATGCTCCAGAGGTGTGGTCCTGCCTTTTACCTTCCCTCTATCAAACTACTTTACCTTTTAAAAACCATATTCTATCAGGTCTTGTGCTTGCCAGAACTACTCTACCAGGTTACTTTCTTTTTTACTCTTTTTTTTTTTTTTACAGGTTTTGGCCAGAGCTGGGCTTGAACCCCCCACCTCAGGCATATGGGGCCAGTGCCCTACTCCTTTGAGCCACAGGCGCCACCCGTTTCTTTTTTACTTTGAGGGAAAATCCAGGGGTGGGGAGGAAATGTTGCTTGTCTGACAGCTTTTTCCACCTGCAAACCGGGACTTGACACAGTAATGCCCTGATAAGAAGCAACATTTATAATTTGCTTCAAGAGGATAAATTTTTAGAAATAACTTGCATTTCTTCCAGTTGAACATAATTATGTTTGCTCTTTACAAAAGGAGGTTTTGGATAGAAATTTTAGACAATTGTATCCCAGGAACTATTGTTTTATGGTCCATGGTATACAATACAGGGCATGGTAACCAAGCCAACCTGATTTAACAATTACCACAAAAAAAAAAAAAAAAAAAAAAATCATAAAACTGTAGAAAACATTTGTTTCACTAAGAATAAATCCCACCACATGTGAAATTTTCTAAATGTAGAATATAAATGTCTTAACACAATAACTAAGAAGGTGCAGTGAAGGCTATGTTAACCAGTTTGAGGAAACTATTTCAGATTATATATAAGGCCAGCACGTTGTACCCCATGACTGGATTAATGTACACTGCTATGATTTAATAATAAAAATAAGAATAAATCCTGCCTGAAGAAAACTTTTCTGAGGCAACCAGTTGCCCTTCAAGGAATTAGGTTTTCTGTTCCTAACCACGGGGAAAACACTTGATTTTTTTTCACTCTTCTCATTGGTAAATTGTTTGGGGGATGAATGTGGTAGGGTCAGTGTGTGCATGATTGGTTATAAAACTGGTGAAAGTTGTCAGATATTCTTTTCCAGTTGAGAAGACATTAGCCTTGGACATGATCCCATTAATGGAAAGAGAAATGATTTGCATGACAGCATTACTTATAGGGTTTTGGTTAGAACCTTCTGCCCATAGTCCTTTCTCCTACACTGTATTTCCTGGTTGGCTTGACCTGCTCCATTTAAACAAAAATAGTTCAATATATAAAATCATATGGGGGAGGATAAGCCTCGGGCAAAAAGTTGCTTCGACAATAAGCTGCTAGGAGACTTATTATGGTTAGTTATCATTAACTCTATCCCAGAAATTCTTGGATTGATTTTATGCCCTTTGCCATCTAAAGCAGACATGGTTCCCCTAAGTGCAATTTATTCAGGAATTCCTACTGCACATTTGGTTTCCCAAATTTTGCTCACTATCTTCTGCTCCAGAGAATCCTAAGGGGATAGAGTCTTGTCTTGAAAAGTAGAATAGAATTTATTACTATTGCTGTCCTACTAGGGGAAGGAGATGATTTTATTTAGCAGCATCTGAAAATAGCATTGCCTCAACGTTGTTGTTGCCTGCTGTTGATGCTAAATGACGAACACTAAGCACCTGGCACACACTCTGCATTTCTCTCCATGTATCTGTTCTCCATCGCCCAGTGCTTTAAGATGCATGAAGCACATTTTCAATGTGTTCTACTCTTGGTTGGGAGCCAGGCAGTAGACGTCATTGATTATTTCCTGAACACTGTACTATGTGGGGAGCTATACAAAGCAAAGCATGGAATTGTAGAAAGAGCCCAGTGTGTAGAATCCTGCATTCTATCCAGAAAAATGATATTGGAATGTTGGATTTGTCAAGTTTCTAACTTCGTAACTTTGGGAAAATTATTTCACTTTCCTAAGACTTGCTGTCCTTAACTCTGTAAAATGGGGACAATGCTATGGAACAACAGTCCTGTGTATGTTTGCGGGTTGATGCGTGGTTCCAATGCATTATTAATTGGCTAAGAGTTCTACAAATCGTGGCACTTGGGTCGTGCCTAAGTGGCTGTATTGTGAGTCCAATCTTGTCTCTGCATGCTCTGTGCTCTACTATGCCCTTGCTGTAAGTATCGTGCACAGCATCTTCCTTGCTTCACAAAGTAATTCTACCATGAAATCCTTGAGGCCTTCGTTTACTTTACTTGATGATAAAGTGTTTCATTGCACAGCCAGAAACTCTGCTTCAGATGGTGTTCAGATTCAGAATGGAAAGTGTGACATGAACTTTGGAGTCACACCTATTCATGTAGCAGCTTTGTGACATTGGCAAAGACACATAGCCTCTCTGGACTTTAATTTCCTTAACTGTAAAAGGGATATGAATAATAGTACATACCTTCATGGGACTATAAGGAGGTTTGAATGATGTAAAGTATTCAAAGTACCTATCAGAAGGCAGGTTATGTATGATGTCCCATGATCATATCAATGTACGCAGCTATGATTTAATTAAAAAAAAAAAAAAAAAAAAGAAGGCAGGTTATCCCAAAATGGTAGTTCCTTTGAAAACAGGAGAATTAGGAGAAAGTGCTTTCGTACCTTAGGTTATAGTCTATTTGCTTAAGCTTGGCAAGAACTGCATAAGCCTCTGGCAATGGGGCAGGTAGTTGACTCTCTCCACAGTCATGAGAAGCTAGTTTGGTAAAGGATAAAAATATAATATGTATCCTTTTGAAACCTCAGCTACCTCATCAGTAAAATAGGGCTAATTTCACCACTAAGAAAACTCAGCTCCCGAGGGGGAAGTTATTTGTCCATAGAGAGTCAATTAGTAAGTGGCAGAGTTGACGTTAAACTCAGGCAGTCTAAGCTCAAAGCTTAAGGGATTTCCACTGACTCAAAGCAGCCTAATGTAGTGAGTTTCCTGATATTTCTTCTTTTGGCAGCTGATCGAGAGAGGGGTGCATAGCAGACTCTCCCTGAAGGTATCTCAGCCCCTGAACTCTAGGTCTACCCTCTATTAAGGGTGCTTTCTGGAAATGGTAGTTTCACCTTAGCTGGCCTTTCCTCCATAGCCATTCTGCCGAAGTTCCTAGCAGCCAGTGAACTTTTGGCTGGGGAAAAACAAACATTTTTCTGAAAGAAAGTATTAGGTACATCAGATTTCCCTGCCTCATATAGCTTCTGAGATCATGCAGGGACGGTATTCTCTGATTCTCTCTGGCTTTCCCTCATACTTGCTGGCCTTGGCCCACAGATAGCCCAGCAGAATATGGAGGGGAGGGCATGCCCAGTGTGGTAGTTGCCCAGGAGAGGGACTGAGTATCACAACCTGCCTTACTTCCTCATTCTGCTCATCTAGATTCAAGAACCTGTCTATAATGTGCTTCCAGCCACCTCTTTCCTATGGATTTAGAAGCCCTGAACTGTGACCCTGGCCTGTTTGCTTCCTTCCTTATAGGTGCATAGTACTTTCCAAGACTCATTCTCTGACTCACCTCTGGGTGCCTTTCTCAATCAGTTCATTTCCTGACCATGACTAATTTGATGTAGGACACCTTATATTGTAGGCCCCCAGAAAAGAGCAAGACCTACCTGCTTCTCCTACCTGATCTCTTAATAGTTTTATAAACAACTTCTTTTCTGGGTCTGGCATTATTCGTGCTGTTTCTCTGTCCCTTAACCATTACCCACACCAGGAGTGTTTGCTCCTCTCTTCTGGTCAAATCCTACTGCACTCATTGTTTAGGTCCCTAATCAGATACTGCCTCCCATGTCATGGGTGTCTGTCATACTGAGATCATAGAGCTTGTTCCCTTTTCAGAAAATGAGAACTCTTAGAGCATATTTCCATCATTCTAAGTTGCATCCTTGATTTAAAAAACAACTTTTTACACTGAAGAGTACATGAAATGACATAGCAACGATAAAGGAGCCTTTATTTTCAGAAGCATTTAAAATGCCAAAAGAAATACATGGATCTTGGTCTTAAGGAAAGATGGCAGACTGCGCCCCCCTATCCAATACTTGCTTATAGATTGGTTGAACAGTTCTCTGTCTCTTGTCCATGTGTCTTATTTCTCCAACTAAGTGGTCCATTTGTTGGAAAGAAAAACTTTTTCCCCCTTATTTCTTCTTATTTTAAAAACTTCTTCCCATATCCCACTCCTATACCTCCCTCCTGCCTTAGGTACGTGGGTTCTCAACAAATCTTTGGAGAATTGGATTGATTGAATTGCCTGTCTTCTGGTGGACCAAGAATAGTATGAAATCTCATTCCCTGCAGACAGAGCTCACTGGCTTAAATATATATTCATTCTCTCCGTTTTTATCTCTTTCTTTCTCTCTCTCTTTCTCCTCTCCTTGCTATTTTTAAAGTTGTTGATGCTAGTTTATTTGCTATACTTTTCATTACTTGGGCCTTGTATTTGTATCACTCCTCCTGCAAGGTCAGGTAACAACCTAGAAAAGCCTTTCAGAGAACAATGTGAACGAGCTATCACTGTAACTATTTCCTTTCTCTGCCTTTGGATACTCTTCTAACTCCAGGATGGTTGGGTCCTGCAGGTGTACTATCATGAGCTTCCTAAGGTTTATTTCTTCTCAAGTAATGCATGCCAGCATTGTAGCACTTTGTCTTCCACTCAGATACCTTTAATGGAGAATGTATTCATTAGAAATGGAGCATGTGTTCATTAAAATCAATTCACAGAGAAAAATGCATCACTTTTAAGGAGGAAGGGAGATTAAGGAGTTTTGCAACCTGAGGAATAATTGGCTTGTTGAAATCTTCTCCATCCAAAGGATCAGCCCTTTCTTAAAAGCCCTAATGACTAATTGATATGGTCTTAACAAAGGTGCTAATTAGTAATAGACTCTGGATTCATATTATTCTTCAATGTCTTTCAGAGGCTCTGTTCAATGAAAACACTCCAAGTGTAAATTTTGGGTCTAATAATTGAGAACATAAAGATGAGATGCAGTGAATTTTTTTTGAGTGTTCTTTGATTCATTCAGTTCCTTTTCCCATTTCCTATTAAAACCATGTTTTTGAATGAGCTGAATGGGCAGGAAGAAGGAGGGAAGTGGGTATGTAGAAGACAGAAATATTTTTTGTATGTTGGCAACCACTGAGGGACAAATGCAGTGAGCTCAGATGGATGAAAAAGCAGAGATGAGGTCAAGGATTAATTTTTAGGAACTGCTGGAGATAATGTCTTGTTGATTTTTGTAGATCCCAAGTATCGGTGAGTATGGGTGATGATGACTACACACTGGAGGATGTGTGCAGAGAACAACTGCCTGGAAAAACTGAGAAAGGAATACCTTTGGGGGGGGAGTTCTTATACTCAAGTTTACCACAGCCTGTGCTTAAAAGTACTTTGTTTCCTAGAGAGGCAACATAATGCAGTATTTATGAGCAAAGTCCTTGGAATTAGGTTGTTTGGTTAATTACCTGGGTGTGTCTGTGCCTCACTATCTGTAAAATGGAATAATAAAAGTACCCAGCTCATGAGGTTGTATGGAGATTAAATGAGTTGATGTAGAATAGCTGTGAAGAACAGGGCCTGCCATCCATTAGCTACTAATAAGTGATTTTGATTATGTTTTTTGGTTCAGGATGACTTTCTTAGTCCATTCCCTTTTTGCTGCCCCTGCCTATCTTCTGCTTTTGCCTTGGCAGGCATTCCCAAACTTTGCTGTCATATTTGATTTCTTCTATTTAAAGGTAAACACACTGAATATCTTTGTATTCTTGACAGGAAGAAATGAGATAAAACAAAAACTTCCTTAGAAGAAGAAGAAAAAAAAAAAAGAACCATGAGTTTGCAGGTACAAAAGGTCACATTGGCCCAAGCCAAATCCTGTTTCCATTTCAGATGCTATTATCGTGGTCAGTGACAAAGGGGACAGATTTCCACTGGTGTGTTAGAGTTACATCTAATAGGATGGATCTTTCAGTGACAGACTTGGAAGACAGTGTCAGGTTTATTAATTCTTTCATATCACCAGGGAAAGGAACAATAGAAGAGTAAAAGGAAGATGGGAGGAAACAATGGCACAGCAAATTGTGTTAGAATTTGGGTAAGTTTCTCTCTTGGGTGTAAGGTTCTCTGTTCTACTTGACTTGTTTTATCTGTTGCTTTTTCCTGACCTCTAGAGGCATGAGAAACTAAACAATCTGACTCTAAGTTCAAGAGATTCTATTGTTTTTATTTTTTGTAGAAGCAACCTCATATTTACTTCACTGGAAGTCTTTCAGAAGGCTTGCTTGTTTTTTTTAAAGAAATGCTTATTAAGTTCCTGCTATGTGCTTGTTACTCTCTTTTGGTCTTTATAACAGGTGGGACACTGAGTGTAAGTGAGTTTTTGATGTGCCCAAGGTCATAGAGTACTTTATGATGGTATTTTCCAAAATGAAAATAGCTTTATTGCTGCTATATTTTATTATAGGGCCAAATACGTATCCCATGTTAAAATAAATGAGAAGATATAGAAAAAAATTTTAAAACTCTCAACATTTTAGTATATAGCCTTCCAAGACTGTTTACCTATCTTTTTTATTATTATTAAATCATAGTTGTGTACATTAATGCGATCATGGGGCAACATACATTGGTTTTATAAACAGTTTGACACATTTTCATCACACTGGTTAATATAGCCTTCCTGGCATTTTCTTAGTTATTGCGTTAAGACAATTATATTCTACATTTACTAAGTTTCATGTGTACTCTTGTAAGATGCACCACAGGAGGGAGGGTGATTGGTGGCATTACACCCGTGTTTACCTATCTTTATATTTATTTCTTTATCACTGCATTTGTATTCAGGTAATCCTAAAGTACCAGTCCATATCCAATCAAGGTTGATCTGGCTGACACAAGTATCACAGTAAAGGTTTACCAGTAGGTCCATTGCTGTGTAGGTTTCTAACTTGTGTGTTGAACAATGGCTCTGTTAAGAAGCTGTAATTGCTTACAAAGGGCAGACACTAGTTGACTTTGAGTCCCATCGATTTTTTTTCTTCACTTTGGGTAGACTCTGTTTCTCTTTCACATATGCTATCCTTTCAAACCTTCTGAAAAGCACTTTAGGCCTCTGACATCACAGTAGACCAGGAAAAAATAAGAGGCTGCACATTGGGAATGAGGCATGGAATCCTTGGTAGCCTGTATATCAGTTTAGCCATTTTCAATATTATTGCTTCCCTAAGCTCTGCACCAAAACTATGTCATGAGCAGAAAAAATTTCTATAGAACTGTGGTGTAAAATATGGAAAAGTCTAGTAGAAGCCTTTGCTATCTATTCTGGTTTATTCTTTGTTAAACGTAGCAGACTTGAATTCACCAGTATTGATCAGAGTCCTAAGGGGTCTAAACAGCAGGGGCATATTTTGTTTCTGACTTAAGATGAAATAGAATGCTGTATGTGGTCACTAAAATGCCTTGATATTTGGGAACATTCCTTTATATGCCAACTGTGGCTTGTGCTTACAATATCTGGCATGACACGGCCCTTCTTCCACTTTTTCAATAGCCTATAACCTGGATTAAAGGTCAGAGGCAAACCAGCAAGGGAGAAAATTCCCAAGCAAAGTGGGAAATCTCAAATTTAGCATTGAAGTCCTAGCCTGGGAGGCTTAATATCTAAATGCAGTTCTTAAAAAGCCAGGAGCCAGAGAGTAATGGGACAGTACCTGACATAAAACCCATGCTTCAGAGATATTTGAATGAACAATCAATTGAGCAAATGTCACAGGGAAAGGGGAAACTAGAAACAAAAAGGAGATGAAAAATGTCTTTCCATGATATGCTTTTTCTCTGAACACAAGTTCCTGTTGTGAATCTTGCATCTTTTGAAGCAGGGCCATTTACAAGCACTTATTTAAGCCTTTTCATCTCTTGAAAATCACCCCATGCTAATTAAATGAGGTCAGTTCATTTCTATTACTTTAAATAACTAGTTAATGTGCCTTATTGACTTATAGGTCAAAGCAATGTGATCTCATCCCATCAATATATTTTCAGGACTTTGGTCTTCATGGACCTAAGAGTAAATCTCTTTAAATTGGTTCATTCTTTTTAAAGATAAGAGGAAAACCTTTTTTCTCCCAGTTTTTCAGTTATCTGATTCAGATGCTTCAGTGTTTCTCAACCTTCCTAATGCCACGACCCTTTAATATAGTTCTTCATATTGTGGTGATCCCCCAACCATAAAATTATTTTCATTGCTACTTCATAACTGTGATTTTGCTACTGTTATGAATCATAATGTAAATATCTGATATGCAGGATGCATTTTCGTTGGTCATGACCCACAGGTTGAGAACTGCTGCTTCAGGATATCAGATTAAATCTGTAGCTATTGTCTGTCTTCATTTAAGCAATGGCTTTCTAAATTATAACCTTTGCCATGATATATGTACTCACTTGCCTGAAAACTCTTATTTGAAAATTTAATTAGGAAAAAAAAAGTGTATTCAATTCAAACTGCAGAACAAAAAGCTTTAGGTAGGACAAGCATTTTATTTCTCTTAATTCCTAAATATCAAGAAAATACAAAGATCTGAATCCAGACTCTTTAAAATGGGATTTCTAATGCCCTCACTCCAACTTTCTCCCAAGAGAAGAGAACAAATCAATTCTAGTTCATGTTTTCCTTCCTGGCCAAGGTAGAAAGTATTCATCATTTTCTGGGCAGAAGGGTCATGTGGTTTCATTGAAATCATGCTTTGCTTTCACATTCTGGTATTTGTTTTTATTTTATTTTATTTTATTTATTTTTTAGATATTATTATTATTATTATTATTATTAGACAGAGCCTTAAGCTGGCACCCTGGCTAGAGTTCCATAGCATCACAGCTCACAGCAACCTCCAGCTCCTGGGCTCAAGCGATTCTCCTGCCTCAGCCTCCCAAGTAGCTGGGACTACAGGCGCCCACCACAACACCCAGCTATATTTTGGTTGCAGCTGTCAGTGTTGTTTGGTGGGCCCGGGCTGGATTCGAACCTGCCAGCTCAGGTGTATGTGGCTGACGCCTTAGTCGCTTGAGCCACAGGCATCGAGCCTTTTTTTCCTTTCGTAAGATACTTTACTAAGAAGAATATGATCTAGCTCCATCCATGTAAATATAAAAGAGGTAAAGTCCCTTTTTATGGCTGCATAATATTCCATAGTATATATGTACCACAATTTGTTAATCCATTCATGGGTCCATGGGCACTTGGGCTGCTTCCCTGACTTGGTGATTATGAATTTGGCTGCAATAAACATTCTGGTGAAAATACCTTTGTTGTAAAGTGATTTTTGGTTGTCTGGATATATACCTAGTAGAGAAATTACAGGATTGAACAGTAGGTCTGCTTTTAGTTCCCTAAGTATTCTCCAAACTTCTTTCCAGAAGGGATGTATTCGTTTGCATCCCCACCAGCAGTGCGTAAGTGTTCCCTTCTCTCCACATCCACACCAACATCTGTAGTTTTGGGATTTTGTTATGTTGGCTAATCTTATTGGAGTTAGATGATTTCTCAAAGTGGTTTTGATTTGCATTTCTCTGATTAAAGATGATGTACATTTTTTTCATGTGTCTGTAGGCCATGAGCCTGTCTTCTGAAGAGAAGCTTCTGTTTAAGTCTCTTGCCCACAATGAAATAGGATTACTTGTTCTTTTCTTATTAATAAGTTTCAGTTCTCTGTGGATTCTGGTTATCAAACCTTTGTCAGAAACATAACCTGCAAATATCTTCTCCCATTCTGAGGACTGTCTGCTTGCTTTACGTACTGTGTTCTTGGCTGTGCAGAAGCATTTAGTTTGATCAGATCCCAGTAATGTATTTTTGGTGTTGCTTCAATTGCCTGGGGAGGGTCTTCCTCATAAGGTATTCTCCAAGGCCAATTTCTTAAAGTGTTTCCCCTGCACTCTCTTCCATCAGCTATCTTATTAAAGTTATATACATATGCTTCCTAAGCAGATAGATAGGATTGATACATTGGCAGAGAGACAGATAAAGAATCTAATTCAGCCTCTTTTGTCATATGCTGTGCTATCATAAAATGGTGTCACTTTTCTCATTGTACTTCTTTACCTCTGTATAATTATCCACGCATAATTATAAATTGAAGTTTGAGAGGCAGATAGTATGGTGGTTAGTAACACACACACTCTTGTGCTAAACTGTTTGGGTTCAAAATTTGTCTCTCTCCTCTTAATAGCTGTTTGACTTTGAGCAAGTTGCTTAATCTTTCTGCGCTTTAGTATCTTTATCTTTGAAACGAGTATAATAATGGTATCTATCCCAATTAAGATTCAATCAATGAAGCAGAATCACTGATAGGTGATAGAAAATACAGGATTTTATTATAAGAATTAGACATTATAAAATTGTGGGAGCGAATTCATTTTCATAAGGCTACTGTCAGCATTTGGTATTGAGCCTAAGATCAGCAAGGGAAGAGGGGAAAAGCAAAGACAAATTGGAACCCAAGGAAACCAGCTAGATTCCCTGAGGACATCTGGAACCTGTGCTCTTTTTCACCTCCTTGACCCTTAATGATGTGGGTGATCTGCAGAAGAAGGTGGCACCCCCACCACTCCTGCTCCATGCCAATGAGATGGGCCAGTAGATGAGCAAACACGACCAAAAACTATTCATAAAACAGTACCTGGTCCAACAATAAACTTCAGAGTATTGAAAATGGCTGCTGCTTCACTTTCATCTTTCATATCTCATGCACATTTCTCTTGAGGCCAATCCTCACTTGGTGCCATGTTGGAAAGTAGTTTTAGGAAGCATCGTGTCAGTTTATAACTAATTTGACTTAATACAAAGCCATTAGACAGTGCCCGAGCATATCATAAACATTGGCTTGTATACTTGCTGGTGTGGTTGGTTTTTGGATTAATGTTTTTTCCTACTGGATTGCAATTCCATGAGAGAAGAGAGTGTGTATGTATTTATGCACCATTGCCTCCCTATCAACTAGCACAGTGGATAGGACATATGGGAGGAACTCATGAAATATTTGTATCGATCTATACTGAATATTTTCCATTTTTCCCTCTAAGTCCAATCCTTACCCTTTTGCATTCTATTCTTTGGCTCAGAAGGTTGACCTTTATGGATGGATCAACTGGGTTATTTTGCCATTTGTTTTGTTGGTTGGGTGCAGCCAATTGGAGATAGCAGCAGCATGTGAGAGGAGAGAGAGAGAGGTCAGGTTATTTATTTTCCCGGGTTGATTTTAGTTGTCAGTGGCCGAATTCTTTCACCAAAGGTCACAATTTGTTGAGGGGAAGGATCATCTCTTAGAACCACAGCTATGGGTTTCTTTCCTTCTGGGATCCAGTAACTTCTTTCTTTACTTGTTCCTTTAGGCCTAGTAGTGGTGAAGGCTCCCTGCTATTGCACACATTATGGTGCTTCACTATCCTTTGTTGGTTTCTCTTAGCTCTTTCCATATCATTTAAATAACCTCTGAAACTCTCCTCAACTACTCTGTTTGAGTGTACCTTTCATTTCCTGCTCTTACCTTAATTGAAATGTCATCAGTGCAATATAGTACCCACTGGGATGTAATGGGGTTTGTGAACCATGGGGATACCAGGATCTAGGTAACAAACAACACTCCAAGTCGTTGTGGGTGGCATCCTGATTTTCAGTTATCAGTCTTATATTAACCATGGCTGAGGACATGCGTTACAGCCAATAAAATGGTACAGAATGAGATTTCCTGAAAAGAAACTGGTTAGTTCTAGGCAGACAGAATCTAGGGCAAAGCCCAATCGTCTAGACTTAATCACTATGGGTTAAGAAACAAACATGCTACAGGAATCTGAGTCCAGGTATCACTCCAGGCTCACTAAGGCCAAACCTACCCACTGGAGGATATAAAGCTCCCAATATACCCTCAGCAATGGTTAGGTTCCAAAAAGAATTTCCCAACAGGCCTGGGAAAGCAGGTAAATGGCTTGAAATGCTAATAATGTGGGAGAAGCTAGATGAGGCCATTTGTGGAGGTCATTAAGTGCCAAACAAAGGAGTCTGGATTTGAACCCATAAAAATATTAAGGAGCTGTGGATGATATTTGAGCATTTAAAGTCAATGACCTTTGAAACGTCATTTGTTATGTTTAAGGATTTAGAATTGTCTATACTGCCAGTATGAAGAGCAATTCATGTGTGATGATGATGGTGATGATTATTCTAGCAGGTACTATTTAGTGAGCATCTGCTGGGTTCCAGGCACATGCTCCAACTTTTATATGCAATATCTCATTTAATCTTTACAAGAATCTTCCTAGAATCGTCATCATTATTATTATCCTCATTTTATACATGAAACAATTGAGGCTCAAAAAATGTTTAAGCACCTTGCTCAAAATGCTGGAGCTGGAGTTGAGCCTAGGACTGAATAACTCTGAACACTGTGCTCATAATCTCTACAATAGATCTCTACAGTCTCCCATTTTTCATTTCATTGCCTTCTCTTCACCTCCAGTCTACTTATGGCCTTTTGTCTTGAAGTTGGCATTGTCCCCTCGGCAATGTTACAAAGGGTACCAATTTACCAGCCTTATTCATAAGCACCAAACACTACCTTCATTCGCAGGCATACACTGGGCTCTCTGCCAAAGGAATGGCCCTGATAGGACTCTTCTTCCAATCTGTCTGCATTTGGATGGCAGATGATGAAAAAGGAGAGTCTGGAAACTTTGAAGCTGACTTTGGAATTGCCCTCTAAAGTTTTCCTGAGGAGGTCTTAGAATGAATGAGTCACCAACTTTCCTGACTGCATTTATGATCCTTAGAGAGGAAGTGTTCTCAGTCCTGGCATTGGATTTTTATTGGCTGTACGCTTTCTGTGACCCCCAAAGCTTTGGGACGATACCTATGCCCTTGAAATAGAAAAGAAACTTATTTTGAAAGAAACCTATACCCTCTGATTAATGTAAGCATTCCAAATTATATAGAAAACCAGCACAATGTACCCTATATGTGCATTAATGCATACAGTTATGATTTAATAAAAAAAGAAACCTATACCCTTAACATAGAATGTCTGTCTCCTCCCCATTTTCACATATTCATTTGTTACTTTTAAGTAAATGTCTGAGTTTGAAAGGACTTTAAGAATCTAGTCCAACTTCTTCAGCTTACAGATGGGAAAAGTGAAGCCCATAGAGCAGAAAGGATTTGCCCAGGGACACATAAATAAACTGCTAGAACTTTCCTGATTCTTTTTACTATCTGTTAATGCTTTATTTTCACAGCTAGTGTGAAAGACCCTGAAGACAATGACTTGACCTATATTTCTTTCGTGTGCCTATGAAATTCTTAAGGGTACTTGGCATTCAGTGGGTTCTGTGTGAATGTTTGCTGATTAAACTTTTTTTCCAATTGATCGTGATTGAAGCAAAACATCTCTTTCTTGTTTAGAGCATTGGCTAGGTTTGGAACCATCCTTCCCATTTCATTTTGGTCCATGGAAAGGACACTCGAATCTTTTTATTTAGCACAAGGCCTATCAAAGACGCTCAACTCCTCAAAGGACATTGTGTAATCCTCAGAAAAGCTCTTCAAAAAACAAACTTTCTAACAAAGCCTAATTCTATTTCTTTCTTTGAGAGCTGAGAGTTGGTAAAGTCTCATCGGATATTCATTCTCATGGATTATGTGCAGCAGGATCCTCTATTGATTTTCCTCTTCATGTAGAAAATTCATGGATATTAACACTTTCCTACTCAATTTGTCTGTCTGCTCTCACGAGGAGCCATAATTAGATATGATAGCAGTTTTCTTTTCTCTTTCTGGGGTTAGGGAATCTGAGAGTGGTTTAGAAGACCTGCCAGAAACATTGCAAATGCAATAGCTGTGTCTAGTGGGAGGACCTCTCATTCCCTTTGAGGTCAAACTTTCTGTGGTCATTTCTTGACATGGTAGTTGATGGTGGGTAAGTTGGTGTTATGGCTATAGTATCTATTCATTGACCTGGTCGCACTCCTGAACTAGAAGGTCACAACGCATCTTCTACCTAAACAGGTAAATTTCTTTGTGCATCTATGGCTGGTATGACCACCTGAAGCAGGGCTTGCAAAATATTGTAATGCCCAGCTCCTGGATTTGGCAGGGTGTGTCTTAGAAGGTGGAGATTGTACATGATGGTGAACCAAATGAATGGCAAAATTGCAAAAATATAAAGTGTGGCCTTTATGCTCTCTTGCTTGCCATTTATGCCTCCTTATAACCACTGCTGCTTCTCCAGGTGTCCCATCGTGGTCTGTTGTCATCTTAGAAGGTTGTGTGCATCCTTTCTGGATACTTGCCTTCCATCACCAATGTCCTTTCTTTGACATATTCCCACTGAAAGGTATAGGTTCTTTCTTATGGAAAGAACAATGAACTTGGGTTCAGCATATCCAGATTCTTCCTTAACTTAAAGATGACTACTGTACCCCTTTTCTTGGCCTTCTACTCTCTGTCCTCCATTCAAACCACCATTATTGATACTTATGGCTTCCCTGGTATCCTAGAGTGTAATAGAAAAAATCCTAGACCAGTTTTGCTTGAAATAATTTTAGAAACCTTGTTGATTTTGTGCTTACTGTCAGGCTATGTGTGATTAGACATTAAGGTATCTTAAGCACAAATCGTACTGGAACTCTGACAGCATTTTGTAAAGGCAGATTCCCTTTCTCCCAGCCATCAGATTTTCAGGATTTTCTTCCACTACAGCCATCTTCTTTTATAGCCAAACGAAAAGGGCATAGGCATTTTAAAAAAGACTGATGGGAAGGAGTGGACCTGCAAATGTGACCTTCAACTTCAATTCAGACATATTATCCTCGGTGATCTCATCAAGTGTTTTTTGAATAGTTTTTTGGAATAAAATTTTATATAAGTTGTATTGAATCTGTAGATCAGTTTGAGAAGATTGCCATCTTAACAATATTCAGTCTTTGCGTTCACAAACATGGTATGCCTTTCCTGTATTTTTAGGCCTTCTTTAATTTCTTTTAATAATGTGTCATTATTTTCTGTGTCTGAGTCTTACACTTCTTTTTTTATTATTTTTTTTTTATTATAGATAAAAATATGCACCATAGATGTGGCCCAACCCATCACCCTCCCTCCACCCAAACCTCCCCCCTCCCTTCCCCTTCCTTGGTCCTTTCCTCATAGTCTTATGGTATAGTTGGG
>CAUYPK010107632.1:0-23750 GCA_963574355.1 Loris lydekkerianus | reverse complement strand
GATTTCTTCTGTATTTACCTTTTGGATTTTGTAAAACAGAAGTTTAAGACCACAAGTTTGGAAGAAGGTTACATATTTCAAACACAAATAGATGGGGCTCTGAAAGATTTGTATCTCTGTGCTTGAACTTGAATGGCCTTAGACCTGTTTCAGCTTTAACAGTAGCATTTTACTTGGGCAATATTTGCCCTCCCTGGTGTAACTTATGTGACTCTAGTGCTTAACAGCTCCCCATGAAGCTAGTATCCTTACTCAGTTCTGTAGTTTTAGAATACTTTTTGTTGAGGATGTGAATGAAGTGTGCATGTGCATCGACTGTTGAATTCACTTTTGTGCCATTTTTGTAAATACAATAGTTTTGCACAACCTCTCACAAATGTCTGTATTAATTTCACACATTAACAAGTAAATGTATACTATCACCTGGGCCATTAAAAAGAAAAAGTAAATGTGCCAACCAGAAGCACAAGAGTTCCTACACAAAACTCTGTATGTCATTACAGCTTTTGTATCATAAGAGTAGATTACAATTTCAGGCTTAGAGAATACCAAACCGAAATCTTCGTTCAGTCTGCCATAGACTTAAGCTTTTTATATGTTACTGGTATTCATGACATTCAGTGGCCTTGTGGAAATATGGTATGTTGCTTAGGCCTATCTTTTGTCCTATGCAGAATCTTTCGTTTTGACTTTTACGAAAATTACAATTCATGTAATTTATATAAACTTTTAAAATGTAGAAACTTTTTACTTCCACATTCAATTTTGGAGACACTAGAGTAAAAGGCTTCAATACTCTGCCTTCTGTACACCAACACCCATCCCCAACTCCAGTTTTTGGTTATTTTGGGGTGCTTCTTTTATTCAAATGGTATTGGGCTGTTAGGTTTTATGGAAGCATAGGATAGGTGTTTGTATCCTTATTCTTGAAATTTGCTCTGCTGAATGCTGTGTTTTATAACACAATAATGGTGTTTTCCTTCTGATTTCTCAATCACTCTTAATTCTTTATTATTACTAATCATTGATAATTGTTTAATAAAAGGAACTTTATAATGAAACAAATAGTTGAGAAGACTGGCCCAGGAGCCTATGTCAAGATGAGGTGAATTTTGATAATTAATATTTAAGTAATTATGATGAGTAAGTAAATTAGTGACAATTAGAGTAATTTACATGACAGATAAAACTTAAACACATTTAAAATATTTAGATCTATAGGTGTTACTTTAATAAAATACCAATTTAATTTTACTTGTAGTTTATCTAGTTAGAACTTTATCAGACTTTATTGGGATAAGATTACTGTTCTTTTAGGAGCTCTTCCTACAAGTTGTAATGCTGTAGCATGATAATCAGGACTAGTAGCTTGAGCTGATACAATTTTTCTCTACATCTTTGACTTGGATAGAGGCATCTCCCTTTTTGGGGTCCAGGCATCTTTTTCTGGATCTTGGTTCCATTTGTATACTGGCTTTCCTTGGATCCCAAATCGTAGTAGATGGGGCCTTGAACATAGCATCTGCACTTCAAGGCTGCCTAGCTAGAGCTCTGAGGAAAGCTTGCTACTTACTTTCTTGCTATACCCAACCCAAAAGGCAGAAAAGCAGCAAAATCAGTACTGTATTCATTTGTAATTTTAAGGATAAGTTATATAAAAATATATTTGTAATGAAATAGGTTATTCCACAATATGTATACTCATTATTGAATCAATTTAAGAATTTAAAATATCCCAAAGTAGAATTTCTGTTCGATCTAGTGTTTTGTTTTTTTCCTGAATATTTGCAAGATAGCACCATTAAATTCATAACACAAAAGATTAATCTGAAAGATCAGAGAACACACTATTCCTGACCACCACCACGTTAGGATTCCTCCTGTGGTTTGAGACAAGTGACATACCATCTGCTTGATTTTTAGTTTGTAAAATACACTGCTAATATTTGACCTACCTCAAAAATTGTTGAGGGTCTGTGAAATGTTGAGCAAGTGCCCAAAATAAAATATTATTCTCTTATTATTAAAAGTAAATTTACTCATTAAACCAACATGCCTTCTGTAAAGTCACAGTGCTTAAGTCTCAGGATTTTTCCTTAGGAAAGAGCTGTCTTTAAGGATTTGTAGGTTTAATTGCTTTCCCTCCGTTATTGGTGCTTGAGATAGAGAAGTTTAGATTTTTCTATTAATGTTTTTTCTGCTTCAAAGCTCAATTTATTGAAGACAATATTGAAGGTGGTTTGATGCTCATTTGAATGGAAATTTTTGTCTAGTTGAGCTTAAATGTCCATTTCTATGATTTCAAAGTTGTGGTCTGAGAAATGGCTAATTTTAATCATTGTCTTGTTTATCATAAATGTTGGAGTAAACCAAAGTTAGAGATAAATCCTTTATGAAAACTGGCTAAAGTCTGAAATAAAATAGGTTTCTTATCCACTAGCTTCTACTTTTTATATAGTATGGTCTTAAAAAAAATTTTATTTTTAGAGGCAACATCTCACTAAAACAATTATAGCTGTTGGCAAGTTGCGTAGTAAAGATTGTTTGGATTGTTTTCATAAATTGGAAGGAGCATGTGTATAGTCCACAAGTTCAATAATTTTGTGCTGTTGACCCAAAAATAGATCTTTACTATTCATCAGGGCAAGCCTAGGAAAGGCACTACTCATTGACTACTTCACTGGAATTATTTGTTCTTTCTACTTGATGAAACAAAATTATACCTCTGAATATTTATGGATATTTTTTACTAAATCAGACTTGTATTCTTGCTCAGTCCAAATTAGTTCAGTGAAGTTTTATCAAAACTGCAGTGTAGGGCAGCACCTGTGGCTCAAAGGGTTGGGGCGCTGGCCCCATATGCTGGAGGTGGCAGGTTCAAACCCAGCCCTGGCCAAAAACTGCAGTGTAATACATTAGTCCCCTTTGCGGAAGATAAAGACCCCCTAATGCCTGAAACTTCGGATAGTACTGAACCCTTTATATAGTTAGGTTTTTCTGTCTGACAGCCAAGATAGCTACTAAGTTACTTATGGGCAGGTACTCTATATAGCCTGGATACCCCAAAGGGATGATTGATGTCCTGGGCAGGACAGGGCAGGAGATTTCATCCTGCTACTCAGAATGGCATACAATTTAAAACTTATGAATTGTTTATTTCTGGAATGTTCTGTTCAGTATTTTCAGAGTGAAATTACTATGCGTAACAAATCACAGGAAGTGAAACCACAGATAAGGGAGGACTACTAGAAAAAAGATGTTTTCTTCACAAATAGTGCTCTATAATTGGTATTAGGTGATCATGAGCAGGTAGACTATAGGAAGAGTACATCTGAGCAGTAACCAAAGCAGTTTCTCTGGAGGCCTTTTTGACATTCCCCAACATTCAAATTCACTTTTCATTTTCCTTCGTCTCACTTTGCCTCACACACCCCCATCTCCACTTATTTCTTAGGCCCACTGATGGCACTCAATATCCTTTTTTTTTTTAAGAGACAGAGTCTCACTGTGTCGCCCTCAGTAGAGAGCCATAGCGTCACAAGTCACAGCAACCTCCAAGTCCTGGGCTTATGTGATTCTCTTGCCTCAGCTTCCCAAGTAGCAGAGACCATAGGCACCTGCCACAACACGGAGTTATTTTTTGTTGTAGTTTGGCCAGGGCTGGGTTTGAACCCACCACCCTCGGTATGAGGGGCCGGCCTCAATATCCTTTCTAATATGCCACAATTTAGGATACAATTTTCTAAAACACTCATAATCTGGATAATGACTAATTTGAGCCATTGTTCCAACACTAACTCAGCATGCACTGCCAGTCTTCCCCCACATGTTCCTGATTTCTCACCACAACTTACAAGATTGGGATCAAAGAAATCTTACTCTGTTATTTAAGGATAAAAACACTAATTTTATACCGTTTTACTAGTTTCAGTCTTTGAAGTAGGTAGGCCTATAGATTTTATTCTGCAGATCATCATGATAGCCTTCAATGTATGTTTGTGTTATTTATCAACTAAATAGAAGTTGGAAGAAAATATCTTATTTCTTCAATATTCTGACCTCAAATCTGTTACTGCATCCCTAGGATTTGTGATGCAATAGGGCACTTCGCCTGTATTAAAAGGGCCAAGAGTAAACGCCTTTTTTGTTAAACATGTCTATAGAGTTGGCAGTTAATGCTGAAATTTGTCAAATAGCCCTTCCAAAATTATACTTGTGAACTACACAAAAAAATAAAATGATCTACCTAATTTCCATGGATTTAATTTGTAATTTTGTCTTATTTGTTATATTTTTCAGTATATTTTTTATGAAGTTGATCCCTTTAGATTTCATCTCCTACTATATGCAGAAAGAAGTTGACTATTGTAGTCTTAGATTTTGTTTTAATTTAAATAATGTGTTAATGGTAGCCTAGCAGTCTTAACTTTTTTATTAGTAAAGGCTTTGTACTTACACATTGGTAAATTGTGGGCCTTTTCCATCTTCTGTTTAAAACACTACAGTACAATATTATTGGATATAGACAGATGAGACAAAAAGCTTAAATTCTGAGAAATGAAATATATATACTCACATGACAACATCTCTGATGGCCACTCTAGAAAAGAGTTCCAAATTGCTTTGAAGGGTGGACTGGCACCAGCACAGCTTCCCAAGGGGAGTACTTTGAAGGTGACTGCACATAACTGTAGTGATACTCAGCAGCAAGCTTGTAGCACTTTTTCTAGGATGTTTGTGAACCTATTTGTACAGCAGGTCCTCAAGTAACTATAGGAAAACACTAATCCTAGCATTCTGGGAGGCTGAGGTGGGTGGATTGCTTTAGCGTATGGGTTCAAGACCAGCCTGAGCCAGAGCAAGACCTTGCCTCTAAAAATAGCTGGGTGGGCTCAGAGCCTATAGCTCAGCGGCTAGGGCACCAGCCACATAACACGGGAGCTGGCAGGTTCTAACAGCCTAAGTCTGCCAAACAACAATGACAACTACAACCAAAACACAGCCAGGTGTTGTGGCGGGTGCCTGTAGTCCCAGCTACTTGGGAAGCTGAGGCAAGAGAATCACCTAAGCCCAAGAGTTTGAAGTTGCTGTGAGCACTGACACTATGGCACTCTATCAAGGATGATATAGTGAGACTGTCTCAAAAAAAAATAAAAATAATGTAAAATAGCTGAGTGTTGTGGCAGGTGCCTGTAGTCCCAGCTTGTGGGAGGCTAAGGCAGGAGAATCGCTTGAGCCTAGGAGTTTGAGGTTGCTGAGAGCTATGATGCTAGAGCAGTCTACCAAGAATAACAAAGTAAGACTCAAAAAAAAAAAAAAAAAAATGAAAAAGCAGTTGCCACTGGGAACAATTTTTGTGTGGAGTTTCCAAGTACTCCCCATGTCTGCCTTGGGTATTTTTCTGGGTACCCTTGTTTCTTCCCACATTCCAAAGGTGTGCATATTAGGTTAATTGGTATATCTACATTGTCCTAGTCTGAATGAATGTGGGAGGGGGTGTGAGTATGCCCTTAGCTGTTGAGACAGGATCCAGTCACCTGCACCCCTGAACTGGAAAAATTGAGTAAATAATTATCTTTGTATTAATCTGAAAAGTATGTATAGCTCACATTTCAATGTTTACTATTAGAAATGTTTTGACCAGTTAGAAATTTCATGTTTTGGGGATGAGAAGTATGCCATAGGAACTTAACTCTTGTTAGCAATACTGTAAAACTGGTTTTGTTTTATATCATTTCTCCTAAGGTTGCAGATTCCAAGAACCTATGAACAACATCAAGTCAAGACTTACTGTGTGTATGTAATTTAATGCAAAGTAGACAATATTACATTCTTTAAGAGAGGAAGATAGAGATTTCCAGGAAGTCTAGATAACAGGATAAATAGGATGAGTTTTAGAGATGACCTTGAGGGATTGGTTGCTATAGGGATGGATGGGAGGAAGAGAGGAAGAACATTTTAGATGGAATGTTATTTTCAAAAAGGCAAGTTGTTGGAAAAGGATTTGAAATATTTTCATCAAACTGGTTAACATAGCTTTCACCGCATTTTCTTAGTTATTGTGTTAAAACATTTATATTCTACACTTAGTAAATTTAACATGTACCCTTGTAAGTCCCACCCATTACCCTCCCTCTACCCATCCTCCCCCCTCCCCTCCCCCTCTCTTTTCCCTTCTTGGGCTATAATTGGGTTATAGCTTTCACATGAAAGCTATAAATTGGTTTCATAGTAGGGCTGAGTACATTGGATACTTTTTCTTCCATTTTTGAGATACTTTGCTAGGAAAAATACATTCCAGCTTCATCCAAGAGGTAAAGTCTCCATCTTTCTTTAAGGCTGCATAATACTCCATGGTGTACATATACCCCCCCATTCTTGGTCTACGTTTTAATATACTAAAGTTTCCATTTAGTATACATTCTTAGCATATATGACCTCTGAAACCCATGATGGTCATTTCCTACCTGTGTACTACACTTGTTTCTTCTCTGTTAAGTGCTTCTCCTGGTTCATATCTTTTCTAGCTCTTTTTTATTCTTTTTTTTTTTTTTGGTAGAGACAGAGTCTCACTTTGTCACCCTTGGTAGAGTGCCGTGGCATTCCAGCTCACAGCAACCTCCAACTCCTGGGCCTAGGTGATTCTCTTGCCTCAGCCTCCCAAGTAGCTGGGACTACAGGCGCCCACCACAATGCCCAGCTGTTTTTTTGTTGCAGCGGCCGGGGCCGAGTTTGAACCCACTGCCCTTGGTATATGGGGCCGGCACCCTATTCACTGAGCCACAGGCACCTCCCAAAGGAGTTGTTTTTTGTTGTTTGTTTTGTTTTGTGTTTGGCCGGGGACAGGTTTGAACCCACCACCTGTGGTATATTGGGCTGGCGCCCTACTCCCCACAGGAGAGAGGTTGTTGGTAAGGTTATTTTCGAAAAGGTTATAAAGGGAAAAGAGTAGAGGTTTAAGGGTAGAGGACTCTCCTGATGGTTCAAGAGAGTCCTTACAACTTTGTGAAAGCATGTATATGCACATTAACTGATCTAGAAGGATCTCAAAATTTAAAAGTGGTTTCTTTGCGATCATTGCTTAAATTCATGACTATTTTTAAGAGAGAACCAAATCAAGCAGCAGGATGAACCACAGAGTAAAGAGTATGGAAAAGAATGATAGAACTGCAACGTGGTTCTAAATCAAATTCCTATTAGACTTCTTGTTCCTTTCACCTTTTTTTTTTTTTTTTTTTTTTTGAGACAGTCTCCCTATGTCACCCTCAGTAGAGTGCCATGGCACTACAGCTCACAGCAACCTCCAACTCTTGGGCTTAGGTGATTCTCTTGCTTCAAGCCTCCCAAGTAGCTGGGACTACAGGTGCCCTCCACAACCCCCTACTATTTTTTGGTTGTAGTTGTCGTTGTTTGGCAGGCCCAGCCTGGGCTCAAACCCGCCACCTTCAGTGTATATGACTGGTGCCCTAGAAACTGAGCTACAGGCGCTGAACTTTGTTCCTTTCATCTTTTTAATGAAAATTAAGCTTGCATGTGATTCTCAAGTAAAATAGTACAGGACATAAAGAAAAGCCAAGAATCACAAGAATATTCTCTGCCAGCACGTTTAGCTCCCAATAGGCAAATCTACTTGGAATACTCCATCTATTTGTGTTTTCCTGATAGTTGCCTCCATATCACTCAATAGCATTTTATACCGCTGCTTCTTGTTTTCTTAATTTAATTTTAGACCTGATAGGTGAGGATTTAGCTCACAACACTTCCCACCTTTCTTTCCACCCTCCTTCTAGTATCATAATATAACTGCTTTTGATTCTCCTATAAGCTTCCTTTACAATGTTCAATAATATAGTTTCCCCTTTATTTTGTGTTTCATTTGTTGTAGACAGTATTTGTTGGCTCTTTGCTATGTAAGATGTCAATATTAACACCTTCATTTCCTTTGACACTGTTCCTTTCAATTTTGTCATCTGTTTTTTACAATTACATTGTCAAGGTGGATTATATTCTATTTTATTATTATTAGTAGTGCTCCCAAATTTATCTATTGGTTGATACAGTTCATTGCAGATCACAGTTTACACTATGATTACACTTATATAGCTTTTTGTGTTTCCTGGTCATTCTAAGTATTTTTTCCCTTGTACTTTTGGTCTCTATGGTAGACACAATTCTTTTAATATCTCCTATTATATGAAGTATCTATACTTCCTATAGAAGAGTCTTCATATGAAGAATCGAACTGTCCCCTGGAGGCCATTTCTCCCTTTCTTCAATGTGAACTTGTTGCTTTCTTGTCATAACAAACAGCTGTCACCTTGGGTCGTGGCCGCTTTCTTGAACTGAGTTCATTATTTTCTGGGTTCTGTATGACAGCCATTGTTTTTTGCCTATGTCTTAGGTAAGGTTCCTCAGAAGTAGTAGAAGTGGTTGATGTAAAAAAAGATTATTTGGGGCAGCACCTGTGGCTCAGTGAGTAGGGCGCTAGCCCCATATACCGAGGGTGGCGGGTTCAAAGCCCCGGCCAGACTATAAGAAAAAAATAGCTGGGCATTGTGGTGGGCACCTATAGTCCCAGCTACTTGAAAGGCTGAGGCAAGGGAATTACCTAAGCCCGAAAGATGGAGGTTGCTGTGAGCTGTGATGCCACGGCAAAGTGAAACTCTACCTCTAAAAAAAAAAAAAAATTATTTGATGGTTATATGCAGCATAAATGTCTTTTCTGCAGTCTGTGGCTTGTCCTGGTTGTTGATATCTGTTTATATCCTACTACTTATATTTTAGAACTTACACATCATCTTTGTGAAAAGTGAATATTCTTGCCATTTTGTTAATTGTTTCATCCTGTGAAATAATAATGATTTCTTTATGGCACTGTTTTAACAGTTAATCACAATGCATTTTAAGTACCTTGATTCAGTTAACCTTCCTTATAAGACTTTTATTTTGCCCTAACACTTAGCTCAGTGACTGCCCATAGTAAGTAGCCAGTAAGTATTTTTTGAAAAAAACTATATTCTTGAGATTGTAATCATTCCCAGTCATCCCTACTATACCACTCTATAATGATCAGAGTTCTCATTTAAGCAGAAAAGGAATTTATCAAAAGTTATCAGATCTCTTACAAAGTGGTTGGAAAGGCCGGTTGATAGTCCAGCAGCAACTCTAGAAACATGTTACAGCGAAGGTCTGATGATGAAACTGCTACTGCTTGCTACCACCCAACAGTGAAAGCTAGGAGCCCTACTTTGATGTAAGCACTGTTGTCCCCCAAACATGCCCATCTCTGCTGCTGTGCTTTTTGGCAAATGGAAGTACTGGACAGAGCCTATTTGTTCACTTAGAAAAAAATTCTAAGTTTTTGGGGTTTTTTTGAGACAGACTTGCACTGTCACCCCAGCGAGAGTGCAGTGGTATAGTCATAGCTCACTCCAACTCCTGGGCTCAAGTGATCCTCTTGCCTTGGCCTCGTAAGTAGCTGAAGACTACAGTTATGCACCATCGTGCCCAAATAACTTTTTCTATATTTAGTAGAGATGGGGTCTTGCTCTTGATTAGGCAGGTCTCAAACTCCTAACCTCAAGTGATCCTCCTGCCTCGGCCTCCCAGAGTGCTAAGATTACAAGCATGAGCCACTGCGCAAGGTCAAATCCTAAGACCAATACAGAGGAATCTGATTATTAGAAGCTAGTTCATATGACTGCATCCATCCCATAAAAGAGGTGAGAATTGGAGTCCTGATTTTTTTTTTTTTTTCCGAGATAGGGTCTTCTCTGTTGCCTGGGGTAGAGGCAGGCAACGGAGAGTGGAGTCATACCTCACTGCAACCTCCAACACCTGGGCTCAGGTAATCTCCCTACTTCAGCTTCCTGAGTAGCTGGGACGATAGGTATGTGCCACACATCTGGCTAATTTTTCTATTTTTTTTTGAAGAGATGATTTCTCACTATGTTGCTCAGGCTCTGCTCTCACAGTTCTTTAACCCATGAGCTCAGGCAATCCACCTGCCTCAGCCTCCCAGAGTGCTAGGAATACAGGCATGAGCCACCACACCTGCCCTTAGTTTTTCTATTTTTAGAGATAGAGTCTAACTCTTGCTAAGGCAGTCCACTCACCTCAGTCTTCTAGAGTTCTAGGATTACAGGTGTGAGCCACTGTGCACAGCCTTTAAAGTACATTTTAAAATATATTAGCCAGTAGTCTTAGCTACTTGGGAAGCTGAGATAGGAGGATTACTTAAGCTTGGGAATTGAGGTTGCAGTCAGCTATGATCATGCCAGTGCACTCCAGCCTAGGCAACAGAGCAAGACCTTATCAAATACATAAATAAATAATAGGGTTAGTTTTTTTACTGTTGGAGTGAGCGTTTACAGCAAGTAAAAGCAAAGGGAGGAGGCTAGAATGATCCATGTGGTAATAAATGAGTATTGACAACATCATTGTGAACTCATTTTTAGCTTAATAATGACACAGGTGGTTACATATAGATATCTGTACATACACAGGGTGGTATATGCATATTTCCCTGGTCTGTAGCTAAAACAGCCTAAAAGTAATAATACCCCAGAAGCAATGAGGTCCAAATATTGGTTTCTAATACTATTTTCTAATGAAAGCCTACTTGGAAAAATTGTTGATTCTAGGACTAGGTGAGGAAATACACAAAATAAGCCTAGAACATGTCCCAGTGCTAGAAAGTAAGGAAGTAATCCAAAACAAAAAGCACACAATAATGGGGTTATGTCGAGGGACACAGGAGCCAATTGAAAGAGCTCCCAATGGCCAAAGCTTCAATAATTTTAGCAAGAAAATAATGTTGGGGTGGCACCTGTGGCTCAAAGGAGTAGGGCACTGGCCCCATATACCAGAGGTGGCAGGTTCAGACCCAGCCCCAGGCAAAACTGCAAAAAGAAAGAAAGAAAGAAAGAAAGGAAGGAAAGGAAGAAAGAAAAAGAAAGAAAGAAAATAATGTTGGAATATTAGGTTATAACTCAAGGAATAAAATAAACATCCATAACTCCATACTGATATAAATAATTGAATGAATGAATACATGGGGGAGATGACAAAAATCTTCCACGCAGAAGAATTCTAAATAATATAGGTAGCTATTCTCAAGGAGGTGGAGCATAACTTCCTGCTCTTTAAGTTTAGTTTTCATACAGTGACTTCTTTGAGAGCGTACAGTATGGAAAAGGGGAGTACAGTATTAGTTTGCTAGAGTTGTGGCTTAAACAACAGAGATTTTTTTTTTAAATTTTTTTTTTTAGAGACAGAGTCTTACTTTGTCACCCTGGCATTGCAGCTTACAGCAACCTCCAGCTCTTGGGCAATTCTCTTGCCTCAGCCTCCCAAGTAGCTGGGACTATAGGCACCCACCACAATGCCTGCCTATTTTTGTCGTTGTTGTTGTTGCAGTTTGGCCGGGACCGGATTCAAACCTGCCACCCTTGTTTGGTATATGGGGCTGGTGCCCTACTCACTGAGCCACAGGCGTCGCCCAACAGACATTTATTTTCTTAACAATTCTGGAGGTTAGAATTCCAGAGTTAAGGGGTTGGCAAAGATAGTTTTTCAGAGGCCTCTCTTCCTGGCTTGTAGATGGTTGTCTTCTCTCTATGAGGTCTGATAATTAAGTTCCTGAACTTGCCACTATGCTTGCAAGATATACTTACATTGGCAGCACCGTACAAACAACTCAGTAAGGTTTCATAACCTTGGTACCTTATTGTCTCATAGCTGTGTTTGTGTCAATTTGTGGTGGTGTCTTGCTGAGTGGTGTTCATTATTGTTGTTGCATGTTTTGTGTGCTGTTGCAAGGATGTCAGAGCTTAAATTAGAGCAATGAACAAACATTACATTTCTTGTTATATATGGCAAAAATATAAGTGAAATCTTAGCCATGTTAGTCCAAATTAACAGGGATAATGCCGTGAAGAACATGGCAGTGTACAAAAGGACTAAATGTTTTTCTGAGAGGAGACAAAGCATCACTGTTGAAGAGTGGTCAGGCTGGCCATTAATGAGCAGAACTGATTAAAACATTACAAAAAATTGTTGAATTGTGCATCAAAATTGTTAGCAGACTGTGAGAAGCATAGCAGACCAAGTAAACATTGGTAAAGAGACAGTTAGGAAAATATTCACTGAAAATCTTGGCATGAGAAAGGTGTGTTTCTTGCATCACGACAATGCATCAGCTCACGTGACACTGTCTGTGAGGGAGTTTTAGCCAGTAAATAACTATTGAAACATCTTCCCTACTCACCTGATCTTGAACCCCCAATAACTTGTCTATTTACCTGAAGATAAAGGAAATATTGAAAGGAAACATTTTGATGACATTTAGGGCATCCAGGGTAATATGACAACAGCTCTGATGGCCATTCCAGCAAGAGTTCCAAAATTGCTTTGGAGGGGAGTACTTTGAAAGCAAATGAAGTGATATTCAGCCATGAGGTATGTAGTACCTTTTCTGGGATGAGTTCACTTACTTGATTGTCAGACCTCATACGTATTGACACATTCTTCCCTCTGTACAGATCTGTGTTCTTTTTTTTTTTTTTTTTTTGCAGCTTTTTGGCCAGGGATGGGTTTGAACCCGCCACCTCCGGCATATGGGGTCAGTGCCCTACTCCTCTGAGCCGCAGGTGCTACCCAGATCTGTGTTCTAATCTTCTCTTTTTATAAGGACACTAGTCAAATTAAGTCCATTGACCTCATTTTAACTTAATTACCTCTTTAAAAGACCTTGTCTCCAAGTGCAGTCATGTTCTAAGGTACTGAGAGTTAGGATTTCAACATATGAATTTGGGGGTGGAGGAGAACAACTTTATAGTGAAGAAACCTGATAAATACTCCCTGAACCAGATGATCAAGGTCAATAGCAATAGACATAATTCATGTTGATAGTATGACCCTTGATACGATGTAATGAAAATGATACTTTACCTCTGTGGTCTTCTTCACAAAGACCTATAACCCCAGTATAGTCAAGACAAATCCCAACTGGGCTACATTCTGCAAAATAACTGATCTGTAGTCCTCAAAATTGTCATCAAAAACAAGGAAAGCCTGAGAAACTGTCAGCCAGGAAGATCCTAATGAGACATAATCATCAAATGTGATACAGTATCTTGGATAGGTTCCCAAAACAGAAAAAGGACATTGGGTAAAACTAAGGAAACGTGAAAGAAGTATGGATTTTAGTTAGTGATAATAATTGGGTGATTAAATTATAAAAAGTGTGTGTGTGTGTGTGTGTGTATATATATATATATATTATACTAAAATGTTAATGAAAGGGAAAACTGGTTGCAGGGTATATGGGATTTCTCTGTATTATCTTTGCAATTTTTCTGTAAATTTAAAACTATTCTATAATAAAAAGTTTACCAAAAAAAAAAGGCTCACCTGAGTAGCTCCAAGTTAGAACTGGGACTAGAATCTAGGTCATTTGAATGTAAGTCATTTTTGCTACTCAGGAGTTTCTACCCATTACAGCATACCCATCACGGTGTCCAAACATCGTCACATGGAAAGCGAGGGTGTGTCTGTGGTTACTGGAGGTACAGGATGAGAGGGGCTAGTAAATTTTATAAAATCAAGTCATTCAGGAAGATCAAGACAATATAAAGCAGGTAAGTGCTATGGAGTTGTGCTGGAAGTATTTCAAGATCCAGAAAAATCAATGGATGGATCAAAGGAATCAGGTGCTGTAGAGCATAGTGATACAGAAGCTGGTCAGGTAATGAGCAAAACTGGTCAGGACATAACAGGCTAGAAGACTCGTAAACAAAGGACCAGAGATCAGACAGACACTTTAGAACACACGAGATTACACTCTTGAATTACAGGAATAGGCACTGGGGATACAAATCATAGTGGTAATAGTTTACATTTATCATAGCTTACATATACATTTTTCACATATATTATTTATTTGGTAGTGAATTTATCCCCTAAGCTCACAGGTGAGGAAAGCTGGGAAAGCTGGCTAGAGTCAAGGCAGTGAAGTGGGGCAATCCAAGAAGTTTTTGATATTTGTCTCCCATCTTTCAAAAGTTTTTGGTCAGCTTTCCTCTGTTCTTGACTTTTGTTTTTTCTGCTTCATAGCTTAGTCTCCTCAAGCTGCATCTCTATATGTCCTTCAACGGTAAATGATCGCCGTCCTATCACCATTTGGATCTCTCATGGAGCTATTTGCAATTCTTCTCCACCCACTCACATCATCTGTGTCCAGTACCTAGTTCTCTGAATTTAAATATTAGGCTATGTCAATGTCAACTAAGGTACTATACCCAGTAACACAGTACTCACTTCTGCCTCTAGAATTGAGCCAGTTTTACAGAATTATAATTACTACTATACATGACCATGCAGCACGGACTGCCCCTTCCCTACTCCTATAGCCACTCCTTGCAGCGAGTTTCCACCGGGCCAAGGACCATATTTCATTCATCTCTGTATCTTTTTTATCTTTAGTGTAGGCACATAATATGTTCTCAATAAAACATTGTTTTCATTTTGAATTCTTCAATGACCACCATTTTTCAAATTGCTGGTCTTCCATCCAACATTCTATCTTCTGTTTAGTTTTTCTCCATTTTATACTGTGATGGATCAAATTATGTCCCTCAAAAAACAGTTGAAGTTTTTAACCTCCAGAACTTTTGGATGTCACTTTATTTAGAAATGCCATCTGGGCACATGATCATGTGAGTTAAGATGAGGTCAGTAAGGATGGACCCTAATCTGACTGTGTCCCTATAAAAAGGGGACATTTGGACACAGATGCACACACAGGGAGAGTGGCACGTGAAGTGGCAGACACTGGGGTGATGGAACAGAAGACAAGGAATGCTGCAAGACACCAGAAGTTGGGAGAGAGGCATGGAACACATACTCTCTTACAATCCTCAGAAGGAACCCATCCTGCTGACACCTTGATCTCTAACTTCCAGCCAGAACTCTGAGACAAAACATTTCTGTTATCTAAGTTTGTAGTACTTTATTATGGCAGCCACAGCAAACTAGCACACCACTTATCGCCTTTACCTTATGCTTTTCAAAAGTCTCTCTCCCTGACTACAATGTAAGCTCCATGAGGTTAGGGCTTTTTAATGTATTTTGTTTATGCATAAATTCTCAGCATGTAGAACTGTGTCTGATAGATAATACCTTCCCGTATTTGTTGAAAAAAGTAATATCCATGAATACGTTGAAGAAAAGGAACTGTTCATATAGACTTAGACATTGTTTTCATTTAAAAACCACCTCATAGGTGGGGGCACAGTGGCTCATACCTGTAATCTTAGCACTCTGGGAGGCTGAGAAGGATGAGCTCAGAGGTTCGAGAATAGCCTGAGCAAGAGCAAGACCCTGTCTCTACTAAAAAAATTAAAAAACTAGCCGGGCATCATGGTAATGGCCTGTAGTCCCAATTACTCAGGAGGCTAAGGTAGGAGAATTGCTTGAGCCCAAGAGTTTGAGGTTGCTGTGAGCTATGACATAACAGCACTCTATTGAGGGCAACAGAGTGAGATTTTGTCTCAAAAACAAACTCCCAAAACAACACACACAAAACCCCACCTCATAAAGACATACCCAATTATTACTGAGAACTTTATCAACTTAAAATGAAATATATTGTCTACTAGCTACTCTTTGAGAGGGGGATTGTAAGCCCTTGAAAGTTGTATTTATTGCTGGTTTCCATGCTTCACTGTAACCAAAGTGCTCAGGACTGTTCATATATACATGTAAGGCAGAGGAGGCCACCACCACCATGTCCTATTCCTTCTGGCTTTTAAGTCTGCTCTTTTTCTGAATGAGGTAAGGCAAGGTCAAAAGTACAAAACTCTTCTCCTCCTCATCCCTTACCTTCATCTTAATTAGGGCTCCAAATATAGGAGTGGTTCAATGCATATGTTTGGGAATTATAAAAGGGTAATACCAATTCATTTTCTGTCATCATTAAGCAATCAAAAAGCACTCACACCTTTAAGACTCAGTTTTTGCTTTTTTTTTTTTTTTTTTCTCAGTATACTCAGCATTTGTCAAGTCCTGAGAGGTGGGTATTATCTGAAGGCTGAGAAAACAGGCAGAGTGGTTACCACCTTATACAAGGCATGAAGAAACTGGAAGGGGCGGAGGTCAGGCCTCCAAAGTCTCAGTCCAGTGCTCTTTCTGTTCTGCTGGTTGTAATTATATATGTTTTCTCTTTTTGTGTATGGGTGTAGAAAGGGTGAAACATGAAAGACATTGGGTTTTAAAATGGGAAGGAAGAGAGACAATTCCAAAGAACTTTAGACCCTTAACCATTTCCTCTGGCATTTCTTAGGAGGAGACTGTGGGCAAGTGAGCAAGAGGAGGAGAGGTCCTGCCCCTTTTCCCTTTCAGGGAATGGTCTGTCTTCAAATACACATGCCCTGCATACACATAACCAGAAGCCCCACCTATGGGAGTTTTTTTGTTTTTGTAGTTTTTGGCTGGGGCTGGGTTTGAACCCGCCACCTCCGGCATATGGGACTGGCTCCCTACCCCTTTGAGCCACAGGCACCCTCCGTATGGGAGTTGTTCTTGATAGAAAAGGTCTCAGATTACCATGACAGGTACTTGCCACCACTTACAGTTCAAAGAAATGAGAAGTGAGAAGTGAGCACACTAAGAAGAGGCTAAACTTTTTTTTTTTTTTAAGAGACAGAGTCTCACTTTGTCGCCCTTGGTAGAGTGCTGTGGAGTCACAGCTCATAGCAACATCCAGCTCTTGGGCTTAGGCGATTCTCTTGCCTCAGCCTCCCTAGTAGCTGGGACTACAGGCGCCCGCCACAATGCCTGGCTATTTTTTTATTGCAGTTTGGCAGGGGCCGGGTTTGAATCCGCCACCCTTGGTATATGGGGCCGGCGCCCTACTCACTGAGCCACAGGCACCGATCAGAGGCTGGATAAAT
Source organism: Loris lydekkerianus (assembly GCA_963574355.1). Lineage (NCBI taxonomy): Eukaryota > Metazoa > Chordata > Mammalia > Primates > Lorisidae > Loris > Loris lydekkerianus. Next base: position 6,798 of record CAUYPK010107632.1, on the reverse strand, counting down.
TTTACATGTGTGTATATATAAGTATATACAGACAAACGCGCACACACACATATATATGAGGATTATTCAATCAGAAGGAAAAGGCTGGGTGGGCAGGAGAGAGATGGTGAAGACAAACAGCATAGTGTTGGGGGTAGAAAGATAACATTCTTCTGCTTCATATGCAGGGATGACTACCAGGAAAGTGAAGTTTTCCACCTTTTGATACAGAGTTAAATTGCAGGTATAGATTTTCCGCTTACAACTGGCATTTTAAGGTGGTATCTGGATCAGCTTCAGGTAGCACCATGGAACCAACAATCACTAGGACAGAATAGGACCGGAAAGAGGGCTGGGGCAGAAGGGTAGTCAGCACCTCTGCAAACGCACAGGCCTACCAAAGAGGCCTCTGGGCTGTCCCTGGGGTATCTTGTTTCAAATCGCTTGAGTTTCAGTAGCTTAGAACCGACCCCTATGTTCTGACATCATGAGACTGAGGGAGATGCTGAGTTGTTTGGAGTGACCTTGGTGATCCATCTTCACCTCAAATTCCTGGTCCTGCCCTGCTCAGCTGTCAGGTCACTGCTGTTGACAAGGCTCTTCTGGAGTTCAGGTTATTTTCCGGCCCAAGATCCGCTTCCTAGAAATGCTTGGGAGGAAGGAGAAGCAGCCTGGCAGCTCCTCGTCATTCACCTGGACACAGGTGCAGCCCTGTCCGGTGCTGCCCCTCCCTCGGGGTGCCCGGCTCTTCTGCACCATCTAGCGCAAGCTCGGGCCTGGAGGCGTCCGGGGTGCGCTGCGCCCCCGGGACCGGTGCCCTGAGCGGGTTTCGGAGCCGCGACAGCGCAGGCTGGTAGGCTGATGCTGCCCGGCGCCCGCAGCCGGTGGGAGGCAGCGTGAGCCCGAGAGAGCCCGGAGCCGCCGTGGTGGCAGCGCTCGGGCGCAGCCTCCTCCCGCTCCCACAATGCACAGGGCGGCGGCGGCGGCGGCGGCGGCGGCATCGCGGCCCGCGGGGGAGGCTGCGGCGCCGACTGCGACCCCGACGACCCGGGGCACGCGGAGCATTGGCGGCGGCTCGCGGCGAGCCCGGGAGTGATGGCCAGGCCCCGGCGGGCCGCCCGCGCCTGAGGCGCCCCGCCCCGCCCCGCCCCGCCCTGCTCCCCGCCCGCCGCTGCCGGGCGCTTCCTAGTCGGCGCGGGCGGCCGCCCAGGCGAGGTGCGGCCTCCGCACAGGCGGGGGGCGTCGGCTCGCGGGAGCAGCCATGGCCGCGTCGGAGCTCTACACAAAGGTAAGGCGCCCGGCGGGCCGGCGCCGTGGGGAGGGGACCGCGCGGCCGGGGCCGCCAGCTGTGGGGCCGGGGTGGGGGCGGCGCACGAGGCCGGGCAGGCCCCGCCGGCACCACCTCTTCCAGGCGTTCCAGAACCCGTGGCCCTGCCCGCCAGCTGCGGCACCTTCCTCTTTTGGGCGTTGATGGCTTAGGCTGCTGAGGGAGGCCTGTCCCCAGGGTCACCGGGTCGTGGAGTGGGGGACAGAGCTGGTATATGAGTGGAAAGCGGGCCGCCGTGTGTCTTTGGTAGGGCGGGCCTGGGCCAGGATAGACTAGCCCTCCGATTTGGCTGAAAGAAAATCTCGGCTGGTGGGAATTGATGCTTTGGTGGATACCTTGGTCCCTCTGGTGAGGACGCACGCTAAAAATAACGTGCTGTGTTGGTATGCACCTCTAACGCCCCCCATCCATCCTTTCCGTGGTGGTCCTGGGTTCCTGCGAACAGTGGCCCTCGACTTTCACCTTTAGCTGCCAGGTTTCAGGTTGCTGCCCTGGGGTGGTGAGCCCCTGGGGAAGACGCCACGGGATAAATGTGAGGTGATTCATGGGCTGGGCTGGTCGGTACTCATCTGTCGCTGGCCGTTTGCAACCTGCGTGTAATCCTGTAGAGCCTTGTTAGGCTCCATGTCTTCACCATCCTCTGGGGCAAGCCTTTTTCTTCTGGGTTTAGGGAAGTGGTAGCCTTTTCTTTCTTAAACTGACACTAATATTCTCGGAGTGTGGTAATCCATGAATGACATATTTTGGAGAACTGTCCCTTTGATGTCTGTTCTGAAAATTTGTCTCGGGCAGTGTGAGAATGTGTGTAATTATGGCACTTTAAATTATAGCTCATGTGTAGTAGGCGTTTTGCCAACTATTGATTACCTCTAATTCCAGTTAACAGAATTGCCTTAATTTTTCAAGTTAGCACTTGCAATAGAACCTTCATTTATGTTCCTGGAGTCATTTATTCCAAAAATTATTCAAGTAATCTCAGGAACTGAGCTGCAGCATATTATGGAGAAAAGAGGTCTGGACTGGGCATGGATTCTAGCCTGGACCTTTTCACGTGCTGTGTGACCTTGGGCAAGTCACTTAACCTCTCTGGTTCAGTTTCCTCATGTGTAAATGCAGTTAATTATTACCTGACCTAGATTCCTTACAAGCTGTTGTTAGGTTCAGTTTTTGTAATAGTTGTTAAAGCTTTTTTTAACCTATGCATTTCTGTAGAAATACAGGTATGAGATATATGATCAACCGTGAAATGATGTTGTTAAAGCTTTTTTTAACCTATGCATTTCTGTAGAAATACAGGCATGAGATATATGATCAACCGTGAAATGAGGAACTTGCATGAAACATTCTCTGGGACCTCTTTCTTTCAAGGCTTAATTTAAGAATTGTGCAATTGGACCTATCTATAAACTTAGTCATTTCTTTAAGCTTTTGTAGATCTCTAAGGTATGAATGAATGTAACTGAAAACTGATGAAAAGTTACTTTATTAACAAATGCTTATGTAGTGTTTACTTTCTGCCAGGTACTGTTCTAAGTGGTTTGAAAGTACTAATGCATTTAATCTTCATAATAAACCCATGAGGTAGATACAAAGAAATAGTCATTTTCACTTGAAGAAATATCATTCTATAAACATTCTTTACTTCATGTACCCACTGTCTCTCCCCAGCCCCCTCTGTGGGTAATAAATTGTTGGATAATTTGGGAGAAAAATAATTGAATAGATAAAGTGATTTCTATTTTTATTATTTATTTATTTATTTATATATTTTTGCATTTTTGTCCGGGCCGGGCTTGAACCTGCCACCCCTGGTATATGGGGCCAGTGCCCTACTCCTTGAGCCACAGGCCCTGCCGTATTTTTATTTTTTTTTGAGACAAGAGTTTCACTATGTTGCCCTTTGGTTGAGTGCTATGGCGTCACAGCTCACAGCAACCTCCAATTCTTGGGGTTAAGTGATTTTCTTGCCTCAGCCTCCCAAGTAGCTGGGACAACAGGTGCCTGCCACAATGCCTGGCTTTTTTTGTTGTTGCAGTTGTCATTGTTGTTTAGTTGGCCCAGGGCCAGGTTCAAACCCACCAGCCTCAGTGTACGTGGCTGGTGCCGTAATCACTGTGCTGCGGGTGCTGAGCCAAAAAAGATACTGTGATTTTTAACTTGTAAGGTTTTGTCCTTCAGTCACAACTTCATCACAATCTGTTTTAAAATTTGCCATTTAGTTATTGTAAAGACAAACAGGTTTAGATATTAAGATTGAAATTGGGACTTATTCTGTTTTCTCCCAAGAGTAGTCTGGTCACTTGGTTGTTGGCTAATTCTTTTTGTGATGGGCCTTAGCTTAATAGTAGGCAAAAACATTTGTCAGACATCCAGTGTACCAGGTACTCTGCTCAATGTTGAGAGGTTCTAGTAATCAACAAGACATAGTCTTGTCCCTCAAGAGGCTTACAGTCTGCTTCTTTTATTCTTGACCCATTTTGAACTTTGAAAGATATAAATAACCTACTGTTACCCCAATGGTAAGCAGACAGGTGATATGGTAATTTATTAGGAGAGGTTAAGGGATGAAGTGGGATATGGGGAAGGTTAGAATCATTTCAGAGATTAAAGCTGGGGTAATGATTATTAGGAGAAGAGGGAAATGGTTAAAAGTAGTATCAGTGTGGATAAACACAAGGATTTTTCCCTTGCAGAGGATTAACAGGAAAGGGAGTTCTGGGGTAGATTACAAAGAAAGATGTATTAGTGACATGCATTAATTATGGCATTCAACATTGTAGTTAAATCTGAAAAGTGCCCTTTTAAAAAGTGTCATTCAGATCTTAAGGAAGATTTTGATGTGGGTTACAGATCAGCTCTTATTACACTGAAGGACAAGAGACTGTTCAATTTTTCCTTTTTAGCTAGAATGATAATGGTTTTATAACACCGATTTAGCAAGACTTCCATTTTGTAAAATTTTCCAGTATAAAAATTTTAAGGTCCATTGCTAGGTTCCCTGTGATATAACATTTCTAGAAACTGATATTTTGGTTAAAATATGTTTGTTGATTTTTTAAAAATAACAGTTTCATTAAGATATTCATATGGGGTGTGATTTGTCAATAAAGTGTACTATTTCCCAGCTGCTTGGAAAGTTGAGGCAGGAGGATTGCTTGAGGATAGAAGTTTGGGCAGCATAGTGAGACTCCATCTCTAAAAAAATGAAACACACAAACTAGCCAGATGTGGTTCCTGCTACTTCGAAGGCTTAGGTAGAAGGATGTCTTGGGCCCAAGACTTTGAGGTTGCAGTAGGCTATGATTGTGCCACTGCACTCTAGCCTGGGCAACAGAATGAGATCTGTCTCTTAAAAAGAAAGTGTATTATTCAGTGATTTATAGTATATTCACAGAGTTTTATGTTGATTTGTTTTTAGGTCTGCTTGCCTTGCTCCCAAAAGAATTGAAGGCATCTCCTTGCTTCTTTGAAAATGTTTGCTAGTCTTGACTTGCTAGTGGTACAGAGGATATACTGATAGCACCCAAAGTAGCAACTAGAAATAATTCAGCATTTGTGGAGCATGATTTATCTATTAGACCTGTAAGGATCACCAGCAGCAAAGTGGTGAATGGTATGCCAGTCCTCCTCATGTGAAGTTCCCAGACATACAGCACCATAAATGCTATGGAATGGTCATTACTACCTGAATCTATTTAATTAGGAGACCCCTCTCTTTGCTTGTGTAGTAGGCCAAAAATACAAAACAAACCTAAAAAGGGGGTCCTCGTAGTGTGCTAAGATGCTGAGTATTGAAACAATGCAAAAACATACTAAAATCTCACATTTGCAGACCCACGTAAAGTCTCCTAGATGAAAATGCTGTTTAGGCCAACGGATTGTTTGCTTTTAACTTTCCTTTCCCATCATATTCCCTTATTCCTATAGGTGCTACAAGGCCTAGTTTTTTCTGGGATAGTTCCACATTTATACTCTATTCTATTGTCCCTTCAAAACCATCAGTTCTGGCAATTCTAATATTTTGGTGTTGAAGCCACATTTCTTAAACTGCTTCCAACATCTTTAAGCAGGATAGAAATCTCATCTCTGATCATGTGCCCTGATGGAGAGTTTGGCAAGCACATTAGCTATCCCCAGGTCTTCTGTCATGTCCCATCCATTCATATTTCCTCCTGATATCCCTGGGCTTGTTAATGGCACTGCTGTTCTCCTAATCCTCAGGTTGGAGACCTTAGCATCCTTTTTCTTATCTCTCATATTCTGTTTCTTCTATATCATTTCTGACTTTGCTTGACATCAGCTGACAGTTCAGATTCTGAACCCCGACTAGCACTTTCTTCTCTTTCTTATTGACCTGTACAAGTTTCTCTCTTACTATAATTGCTGTATTTGTAATGCTTACCATCCCCACAATACCATAAGCCCTTTGAGATGCTGTTTTGTCGACTTCCTGTAGAGTGTAGCTCAATGTCTCACCTAGAATAGGTATTCATTGAGTATTTGTTGAATGAATGAATGAATGAATGAATGCTTAAACAGGAGAGGGACAGATTAAAAATAATGGTTTAAGATGATTAGTCCACTTATAGGAATGAATCAGGATATAAAGGAGTGGTTAAACAAGTAAACATTTTTCAGGTATGTTGAATGGGATGAGTAATAAAATGGGCAGCCAGGGAGACCAAGGGAACTTCCAGGCAACAAAATATGAAGTGATGGGTGTCTGGGAGAGGGGAAAGAGGGGACAAATCTGAGAGATAGTTCTTTGAGGTAGGTATAGAATGGAAAAGAGAATATCTAATGCCAGTATCTCCAGGCTTGGAAACTGAAAGTTAACTCCTATTCCATCATGAATTTTTACTGACTCTGGGACTTGAAAGCTACCTAGAAATACTTTTTTAAACTGCTTGAGCAAGCAGAAAGCCCATGGTTTCCTCTTGAAATTTGTTACTGTCTCTTGAAGTGTGAAAGTTCTGTGTATTGCCCAGTGGTTAAAAGAGGTTCTAATGCTAATGAGAATTGCTACTGTGGTACTTTTAGCTTTAGTAAGGAAAACGGGATGGGGTGGGGTGGGGGAGGAGGTGCGCATAGGGGTAGGGGGTTGGGGGGAGTCTATGAATGGGCTTCCAAGGGTTTTACTGCAACTTTGGGGGAGGGGTGATGGAAATGCTAACTTTTCTATAGGAGGATGTGGGAGGAGAGGCATGATCTCTCTTTACTTCTTGGCTTAAGAAGATAATTTAGCTTTGTTTTTCATTTTATGCAGACTTTAAAAAAAAATTAAATCATAGCTATGTACATAAATGCAATCATGAGGTACAATGTGCTGGTTTTATATACAATTTGAAATATTTTCTTTCTTTTTTTTTTTTTTTTATTATAGATAAAAATATGCACCATAGATGTGGCCCAACCCATCACCCTCCCTCCACCCAAACCTCCCCCCTCCCTTCCCCTTCCTTGGTCCTTTCCTCATAGTCTTGTGGTATAGT
>CAUYPK010107630.1:0-18522 GCA_963574355.1 Loris lydekkerianus | reverse complement strand
TGGGTGACTTCTGGGCGCACGCGATTCCCAGACCCTGGGCTGGAGGGGAGGAAGACAGCACCGGGCTAGGCAGACCTCTTGCCTAGCTCCAGAAGAAACCGTTTCTGACGGTAGGGAGCAGGCAGAGTGGGGCCTGCACATCAGAGCGCTGTGATCAGGCCTCAGGACGCCTGGTCGGGGCTAGGAAGGTGCTTGTGTCCGACAACCCAGTGGGGGGAGCCACCTCTTCCGTCAAACCACAGCCCCTCTCCGCCCTTCATCGCAGGCCCTTCCAGAAGGAGGTCGGAAGGCCGCCGCAGGCAACAGGGCCGGTCTCAGGGGACGATCGTCACCTAATGAAACAGAGGAATGTGGAGGGCAGGAAAAGCGCGGTGCTAGGATGCCCTTCCCGCCGCCGCCGCCGCCGCGGGTGGCCCCCGGGGCCGGGGGAAAGCCCCGGGTTCGCCGGCTCAGCTGGCAGGGCGCGTGGGCGCGGGGCAGGCGGGGGCGCGGGGGCGCGGGGGCGCGGGGGCGCGGGGGCGCGGGGGCGCGCGCTCGGAAGTGCCCCCAGGCGGCCTCCGCGGCAGGCGGCTCCTGTTTCCCGGCTCCCGCCCGGGCGGGCGCGGGGCAGCTGCTGGGAGGTGAGCGGAGCAGCGTTTTCCCACAGTCTGGGGCGGTGACACATGGCGCTCACACATTCCACAGCCGGCGGCCGCGCCAAGCCTGGCCGCGAGTCAAGGCGGTGCCGGGAGCGGCCGACTAGCAGGTTCCGACTTTGGCACCCGCCGCGCGGCCTTCCCGCCTTCCCCTCGCCGGGCGGGGGCGGGGAAGGGAGGGAAGCGGGGACGCGGACGGGCCAGCGCTGGCTTGCTTAACCCTTGAACATCTAGACATCATGCCTGCACAGAAAAGTTTTGATTCCCGGCGTGTGGCCGGGAATCACATAGCTATGAATGCACTTGACCCCAGCCAGGGTTGTCTAACTACCACACAGATCCCAAGTGCTGAAAAAAGGTTGAATGAGTGAATGAACGCACCAAATCTGGGCGTTCAAACCACTGAATGCATACGCGCGCGCTACCTTTTCCTAGCATGCACACACAGAATACTTGTGCAATAACAACTGACCTATACAGGTTTTTGCAATTTCCAGAGACCCCCGACTCTGACTCTCCGTGCGTTCTTGAAAGAACCGTGAAAGAAGGAAAATGTTGGCATCCCCAATTTATAGCGAGGGAAATTGGACTCAGGAAGAACTGACTTGCTGGGGATGGTGCCACTTTTGCTTGGAGATTCAGCTAAGAACTGTCACAGAGATGTGGAATGGGGGTTACACTTTATCTGCCCCGTCCCACTGGAACACACTCACCTCTGGTCTGTTAGGAGTGTGCTCACCCATCTCCAGCCAGGACCCCCTCCCCAAAATCTCTACTTAAGGATGGACTGTGGAAGAACGGAAGCCCGTAAGCCCGTTCTTCCGACCCTGTAACAGACACAAAACAATTAGAAAACTGTTCCCCCAAAATGGGCCTTCTGATTTGTTCTTGTGAGATGGCAGCATTCCTGTACTCTGCTTCCCTTGGGCTTCTGTGTGAACTCCTCATGACCTCTCCAGCTTTGTTAGAACTGCATCTGACTGCCCTGGCTGCCTTCATTCACTTAAAATCCCACAGATCAAGGAACCCACTGAGCATCCCACAGAGGAGCTGCCCAGACCCCAGGGGACAGGAAGGCTCTGTCTTATATACATTGCCTTTAATTCTCACCACAGCCTATTGAGGTGGGTGGTATTATTGCCCTTGGTTCATACCAAAAAGAACCAAAACTTAAAGCAGTGAAATCACTTGCCTAGGGTCACATAGCTATGAATGCACTTGACCCTAGCCAGGGTTGTCTAACTACCACACAGATCTCAAAGTTTAGATGCAGTTCAGATTACATTCTATGCACACACTCTCTCCTCACACTCCTCATAGCACGTGCCCGCACACATGGGTACACATACGCAGACCTGCCCAACCTTCCCCAGGTAGAATCACACTTGGATCCTCAATGTGAGAATCGGTAGAATTTTTCAAACTCACTTTTGGTCTATGAAATAAACTATGTCTACCTTCTTACCTCGACCTTCTCATAATTGATATGGCCTCAACCATTACAACAATCTAGGGGCAAAGATGTCAACCCTGGAGATTCACGGTCAATTAGAAACATTCGACTTAATTCAGTTCAATCAGTATTTTCTGTGAACCTACTGTAAGTGCCCAACATCTAGCAAAGAGCTTCTGAAGATGAAAGAGCCAACCAAGAGCAGAAGAGGAAGAGGAGGAGGAGAAGGTAGAAAGAAGACAATTCAGAAGACTCACAGTCTCCATTTGGGGATCCCAGGTAGGCAGATTGGAGCATAAACAGACAATTACATCACAGTATGACAACAGAGGTTTGAACCAAGTGGAGGTAGAAGTGCAGGTAGTTTGACTGCCAGTTCCCTAAATAGATGACATTCATGTTAAGTCTTTACCTTAGTTTGAGCTGCTATAACAAAATTTCTTCAGGTAGGTTATTCATTTATTTATTTATAGGATAGGGTCTCATGATGTTGCCCAGGCTGCAGTGCAGTGACTATTCACAGGCACAATCATAGTGCACTACAGTCCAGAACTGTTGTCCCCAAGTGATCTTCCCACCTCAGCCTCCAGAGCCTGGGACTACCGGCATATGACACTACGCCTGGCTTTGGGTAATTTAATAATAATAATAATAAATGGACATTTATTGACTCAGGGTCCTGGAGACTGAGAAGTCCAAGATCATGGAGTTGGCTTTCTTTCTTTTTTTTTTTTTTGAGACAGATTCTCAAGGTGTCGCCCTCAGTAGAGTGCCGTGGCATCACAGCTCATAGTGCACTTACTATACTTTACTTAACCTTATTATAATTGTTTTAATAATGCCCAAAATGAATGATCTACGGAGACATGCAATAACTGGATGCATCTCAAACCTCCCACTCTTGGGCTCAAGTGATCCTCTTACCTCAGTTTTTCTATTTTTAGTAGAAATGGGGTCTCAGTTTTTGCTCAGGCCAGTCTCAAATTCATGAGCTCAAGCAATCTACCCATCTCAGCCTCCCAGTGTGCTAGGATTACAGGCATCAGCCACCGTGTCTGGCCAAGGAGCTGGCATCTTATGAGGACCCTCTTGCTGCATGATCCTATGGCAGAAAGAGAAAAACAGAGAGAAATGAAAAAAGGGGATCTAATTCTTCCTTTTGTAGCAAACCTACTTCCATTGTGGTATTAACTGATTCACTCTTGTGGCTTAATCACCTCTCATTAGGCCCCATTTCCCAACACTCTTGCATTCAGAATTTAGTTTCCAACACATGATTTTGTGGGAATATATTCAAGCCACTTCACTCTGGAAGAATGAATCATTTACCAGATGGAGGCAGTGGGGAAGGCCACCCCAGGCAGAGGAAACATGACCTGATTTATGAATCACAAATTAAAAATTAATTTTATGTCACCAAACTTATATAGGTCTACTCATTAAAAACATGTGTAGTACCATCAAAAAATAAATAAACAGATGAACTACAGACCAAAAAAAAAAATTTCACAAAAACATATATCTGAAAAAGGACTCACTATAGGTGTTTAAATCCTGGCACATTAAGAACTCTTGTCACTCAATAGTAAAAAAAAACAGTCAAATTTTTTTTTAAAGATCAAAGACTAAACAGTTGCTTTATAAAAGAAGATACACAAGTAACCAAAAGAAGATATAATAAATGCATGTGAAAGCACTTAGCATCATCGGTCACCAGAGAAATGTGAATTAAAACTATGAGATACCACCACACACCCACCAGAATGACTAAAATTAAAAACTGACAACCCCAGATGTTGGAGTGAAGCAATTGGAACTCTTATATGTCATTAATGCAAATGTTACATGGTACAACCCCTTTGAAAAACTTAGCATTTCTTTTTTTTTTTAATTTAATAAATCATAGCAGTGTACATTAATGCAATCATAGGGCACCATGTACTGGTTTTATATACAATTTGAAATATTTTCATCAAACTGGTTAACATAGCTCAAATCAAACTGGCATTTTCTTAGTTATTGTGTTAAGACATTTATATTCTACATTTAGTAAGTTTCACATTTTGTAAGATGCGGTGTAGGTGTGGTCCCACCAACTACCCTCCCTCTACCCATCCTCTCCCCTCCCTTTCCCCTTTCCCTATATTCTTAGGTTATAATTGGGTTATAGCTTTCATATGAAAGCTATAAATTAGTTGGCATTTCTTTAAAAGTTGAACATATTTCTACCTGAGGTCTACTGGTAAAAGTTTAACAATGGGTTCTCTGTAAGAGAAACAAAGAGCAATTTGTAGACTGGCTGATTTCCCTGGTGTAAATACTTCCACCATGGCCGATTTCAAGGTGTGATTTCAGATTGACATCACTGAAAGCAAAATTGGGAAAAGATGAGCACAAATGGCTCTTACCAAGCAGTTCCAGTTTACCTAGAACTCCATTGCATCTGTCCTGTGACCTAGCTACACTACTCATAAGCATTTATCTAAAAAAAACAAAAACAGAAGTCCACCAAAGCCTCCTGCACAAACGTTTATAGCAACTTTCCTTGTTTGGAAACAACCTAGATTCTATCACAAGAGAATAGGTAAATAAGCTTCACTATATTCATACAATGGGACACTACTTAGTGACAAAAGTGAATGATCTACTGAGACATGCAACAACTTGGATGAATCCCCAAAATATTAAGCCGTGTGAGAGGGTGGGCAAGGTGGCTCATGCCTGTAATCCTAGCACTATCAGAGGCTGACGCAGACGGATTGCTAGAGCTCAGGAGTTTGCGACCAGGCTGAACAAGAGCAAAACTCCATCTCTACCAGAAGAAAAACTGATGCAAGAGGATCACTAGAACCCAAGAGACTGAGGTTGCTGTGAGCTCTGATTGAAGCCACAGCACTCTACCCTAGGTAACAGAGTGAGACTCTGTCTCAAAAAAAAAAAAAAAAAAAAAGCTGTGTGAGAAAAGAAAAGGCAAACATGAGAACATCCTGTTTGCATTTATAGAATAGTCAAAACCAACCAGTGGTGATAGAAATCAAGTCGTGTTTGCTGAGTGGAGGTGGGGACTAACGGAGGCCTTTCTGGGGAGGAAGAAATGTTCTGGACCTTGACATGCATTGATCAAAATAGAACCTGTAAGATCTGAGCATTTCACTATATCTGTATATAGTGAAATATATATATATCGAGAGAGAGAAAGAGATACCAATTATGCATTTAAAAGAAAAGCCTGGATCCCCCTCACTTGGCTAGCCAAGAGACCTTAGGAACAGAGGATCACAGACCAGTGCTGGAGGCTAAAACAGCTGGCTCAGCACCTGCACTCAGAGTAAACTGTGTTTCTCTTATTTTCTTTTGGCAAAATCAACAAAGCATTACTTGCTTTGTTGCCCACTGCTTTTGGTTACTAGGTCCCTGGGGTAGAGTATAGGCTGAGCAGGCAGAGGGCACAAAGGTCAGCCTGGCCTAGTCCTCTCCACAGCTCAACTTCTCCATCCCCTCCCCCAGAATCCATTTTTGGGAAACTTGCAATGTTATTCTGCCCCCAGTTTTGTTCATTCCCTCATATTTCCCCCCTGTACTTCCTCTCTCCCATCCTCAACCTCTGTCCCTCTTCTACTTGAATACTCTTACACAGTAGGACAATTATTTAATAGTCCAGGGCAGTCAGGAATCCCTGTCCCCCAAGAGTTCTACAAGTCGCTCCAGTATAAAAATCATTTAGTAACTAGACAGAGGTTATCCAGTGTGTTGAGTTTGAGTTACTCAAACTCTTTGAGTTTCAATTTTCTTATTTGCAAAATAGGGGAAATAATCCTGACTTGTCTATTTTAGGAGAAAATGAGAACTTGTGACAGCATTGGCACATTGGGAGCATTTAAGTTTGGGGCTAGTTTCTTTTTTCCTATTTCATTATAATTAACCTTACTATCATTGTTTTAATAATACCATTTTTTTAAAGAGATGGGGTCTTGCTCTGTTGCTCAACCTGAAGTGTAGTTAGTGGTGAGCTCATAGCTCCCTGCAGCCTCGAACTCCTAGGCTTATGTGATCCTGCTGCCTCAGCCTCCTTGATCTAGGACTACAGGCATGACCACCACACCAGGCTTTAATGATGACACTTTAAAGAGTTGGTGCAACTGTCCCAAGTCACGTACCAGATGAAGAGGAAACGCAGGATTTCAGCCCTAGTCTGCGCTGTTCTCCCCCATCCTCAGTCCCCGGTACTCTCCCAGGTAAAAAGCCCCCTGGCCTGGGGGCTGTGCAACGGACTCCACCCACTCAGGCTTCCAGTCCAGAAATTCTGGCAAAATAGCACAGAGGGCCAGGTGCAGGAAGGTGGAAAGGCCGTTGTCTCACACAAAAACAGTAAAATTCTGTTCACACCCTCTACCTCCCACCCCTTAATTAGTTTCTTATGAACATAAAGTCTCCTTGAATTTTTAAAGTTTTACATAGAATTACTTGTAGAATGCTTGGAGACTAAATGTGAGGAATTGCGGAACTTCGCATAATACACAGAGTTTCCTTTTGCTTTTCCATATTTTATTCGCACACCGTTTCCCTTCACTGTCTAGCGGCTCCCCAGCCCTCCATCTCTGTGACCTCATTCTCATACTCTGTCTGGTGTAGAAACGACCAGTTCCTTCTATGGCAGCCGGGACTCCCCTTTGCCTTTCTTACTCAAGCTTCCTTTCTGACTTCTCAACATTCTCCCCGTGCCTGTGCTCTGCTCCTGCAGGCCTGTCTCATTCCCTCCATCTCCACACGGTTCTCATCCTTCAGGACTTAGCTTAAAAGCTGGCTAATCCAGGAAGCCTTCCCTGCTAGAAGCGTTCTCTCCTTCCCTTAGAGCCTTGGGCCACCTTTCCAAACCTCCTTGTTATGGCACCATCTCTGTCCACCTCCTGCATGAACAGACTGGGAGCTTGTTGAATTGAAGGGTGGTGCGATAGCCGGATGGATGGATGGATGGATGGATGGATGGAGGAACAGGCTCAGGCATGCACGCACAGGTGCATGGGAGGTCTATGAATTGCTGAGTGTGGAGACAGGTAACAGACAAGCGATATTTCTTAGAACCATAAGACATCCTCATACCTGGGTTCCAGCACTGTGTTAATATATTTCCTTGTTCAGTAACTTGTTCAATAGCTTCATGTCTATTCATCCACCGTCTATTTCTGATCCAAGGGACAGGCATTTGGGAATATTTAATTCAGCTTGTATCTCAAATCCTATGCCAATGTTTACAGATGTATATAACCAAATGCATTTTAATGTGTTCCCAACCTGAAGTCTGATGAGTGTTTTACTAGCATTCAAAAGTAGGCATCAATATGTTTCTTCTTTCTGCTCTTTGGGTCCCCGCTGCATGGGATGTCAACCATCCAACTGCTCATTTTTCAGAAGAGTAAACCAAGGTCTGGAGAGAGAAAGTGGCCAGCCCAAGGTCAGAGGTAGGGTAAGCCTAAAACTCTGGGTCTTGCCTCTCAACTCCTTGCTATTCTTTAAAACGTAAAGTCAAAAGGCTGGCATTTTCATTCTAGGTATGTTTCAAACCTTAGGGAAAAGCAGGAAGATTGGGGGGGAAATCCAAGACTTCTCTGGAGAGAGGTAAGATGTCTGCATTATAGATTAGTTCTTTGTTTAACATTTGATGTGAGATCTTTACTTTCTGAAGTCTCTTTTGTACAATGAAGAGAAAAATGCTATGCTCCTTACTCCTTCCCAGGGGCTGTGGAAGATTCCAGAGTTGTGTTTACAAAGTTTGCTCCTCTCTGATTTAGACAATGAAGGATTGGAGACCTCAGTGCTGTCGGTTCTGACTTTCCTTCTTAGCAGAACTTCTAACATCCACTAGGACTTGATAACATTACGAAGAACTGCCCTATTAGCAGACTGAGAATTCAGCCACTTCCCCGCTCTGGCAATGCAACTACTTCCTATAGTTTTTGTAGAATAAAGTACTCAGGTGAGCCTCTGTGCACTATTAATTTCTCTGACATGCTGGCTCTGGCTTCTCTATCCCAAAATACAGCTTGACAGCACTTCCCAGGAGTTGCTAAACCTTTGTTCCAAAGTTTCCAAAAACACCTTCAGTTCTGTTTTTGTATTATAATTTCTTTGTTTGTGTGTGTATTATAATTTCTTCACGATTGCAGTTCAAAACCCCAGCTCTCTCCACTAAAAAAAAATACCACTCTTTGCCTCGTAATTGTGTGAATAACAAAGAACGCAACTTACCTCTCCATTATAAATACAGCCAGAGACCATTCATGGGCATTAAAAAAAAATTTTTTTTTATTGTTTTTTTTTCCCTTGGCAAATGCAAAGTTAATAGGAAGAAAATGGAAGAATAGCCAGAGAATGGAGCCATCACAGAGGGTGTCTCTGCAAGAATTAACACCCAAGAGGCAATTATGACTGGCCAGCCAACCTGAAATGTGTCTTGCTTTTATGAATTTCCAATCAATACCCAAAATGCCAGAAGTTTCTTTTCAAATTAAAAAAAAAAAAAAAAAAAGAGTGAGGGAGGAAGGAAGAAGAAATCCAAACACTGGACAAAAACAAGGCAGCTGTGGCTTCCCACTCCAGCTTGTAAGGCGGCGACAATGGTGAGAAATCAATGCCCAGAACCACAAGGCAGCTTTCAGACACCTCTTGACCCTGTCACTTCCTGGGTAATTAAGAGGCACTACAGTTCCGTGTCACTGTCAGGGGCTGAATGTATATCGATAGATAGATATATATGTTCCTAAAAGATTCTTTTTCTACAGCTGTGGTTAGGATCCCGCCAAAGAAAAGGGGGAGAAAAAAGGCATTTTGTCCCGAGTGCAGTGAAAGGAAACATGAAAGGAGAAACCTAAATTTTTCAGCACAGTCTGCTCCTGACATGGGAAAATGGCGCAGACAATAATAGATGGCTTGTTCGCTGTTGGTTTTTTTCTGCCTTCCCTTGACAGATTATCTCTGTGAATGTGTCGTAGGCGGCAGGGTACTCCTCCCTCTCTGTGTCCGTCTTCAAATACCTTAAGAGTAAGAATGCAAACCCTGAGGTCTACAAGGCAGGCTGAGTCGATGCCTTGCTTCGTGGGACCCCCGAAGGGTGCTACTTCCCTTTTCTGGGCCTCAGTTTTCCCAAATGAAGAAAACTATGCTTCTTTGGAGCATTTTCCAGGGCTGGCATTCACTGAGGCCATGAGAGACAGGTTTTGGCTTCTGACCCTACCAAAGGAAAGAGGTACATAGAATACTGGGTGAGCAGAAGTGGCCTCCCTATTCCTGCCTGCCAAATACCAACTATCCAAGCCACCTAAACCTGTAGGAGCCCCAAGGCCAGGACAGTGGAAGGAGGTTGTACCAACCCACTGCAGAGAAGAAAGCTCAACGGCTCTTTGCCAACTCTGTCTCTGATGATTCTCTGGTGAATCTATGCTTTTCCAGTGGCCCTTAGTGGGCTTGGCCAGAGCCTGCTTTATAAATGGATATAAAGCTCATCTCCACCATGAACTGTGAGCTCCCTCCCAGGCTCTCACTGAGTATCTCTCCATCCCTTGCAGCACCGAACCCCGGCCCAGCATACAAGAGGTGCTCAGTGAATGTTTATTAAGCCCACATCTGACTCTAAAGAAGCAGCAGAAGAAAGAAGCTTGCTCTTAATGGGGTGCCTCAGTGAATCACTTTCACATAAAGCTGAGATTTTTATTTCAGCAGAACGAGTCACTTCATTAAGTTTAAGGTAACTGATCCTACTTACGGAGGGCAAGAACCCAGTTCTGTCGTCTCTCTCTGTCCATAATAGTTACTGGGTGTATAGACCAGTACAATCTGATGGAAGGAATGGATGACATCACACACCGAGGCCTTGCTCCTTGGTGTGCCATCTCTGTCCCTTGGAATACAACTCATGTATATGGTGACTCCCCTGGAACACCTGTCAGTGAGGACCAAGGACATTCTCTGTGGAGGTGTTACAAGTACACACCTCCTGGCAGGCTGCAAATGCTCCGTAAGGGGTACTGGCTTATCACACCAAAGATGCCCCCGTTCACTCTTGGGATATCAAAAGGACAAACTTACCAGTCAGTGTGAAGGGGAATTACATTAACCTAGAGGGATAGTACGAATTCATTATCATAATAATATGTTTGTAACTCAGGTGAAGCTAGTCTTGATGAGCTCCCTAAGTCACTGGCCAGGTGCTGTGTTTTAAAGCCTTCTGGCTGAACTGAAGAATCTGGCTCCCAACAACCAGGCTTCCTTGCAGCGCTCCCTGAGGGGCAGGCACCACCCATTGCAACCCACCCTTGGTAAGGACAGGCTCTCCCTGGGTGCAAAGTGATCACTACTCCTTCAGCCTCTCGGCCCCCTTTCCTTCTGGCTGCCTCACAGCCCTTTTCATTTGTTCTCACAGTGACTTGAGGAACAAATAGGACAAGTATTACTAGCCCTGGGGTAGCTCAGTGGCTACAGAGCCCTTGGAATGCGGCTAGTGTGAGTAAAGAACCAAAGTTTTTATTTTATTACACTCTAATGTAAACAAATCCAAACAGCTGCCTATGTCTGACAGTTACTGTGTTGGACAGCACAGATTATAACCATCCCCACAGTCTAAAAACTTTATAAAGTATTGTGGGAATTGATAAAAGCCCTGAAAGTCTGGATTAAACAATAAAGGAACCAAGTAAAAGGAGGAAGAGGCTTCTTAACTCTCACTTGGTGACCACCCAGGATTGTATTGTCAAAGTCCATCAGTACCCGCCCAGAGGTGGTGGCAGGGTCTGCCCAGAGGGAGCTGGCAACGGCAGGCCCCACCTCCAGGAAGCCTCTTCTCCTTCCAGCGCCCTTGGCATGCACTGCCCTGAGTCACCACCCCATCCTAGCACTGGCAACACATAGGGTGTTCCACATGTGCAGAGCAGCTCTGCTGGACTGTGAGCTCCCAGACTGCGGTCACCCATCACTAATACCTCTCTCCAACTCCCAGCCTAATCCCTGGCACAGGGGCTCAGAATTTGAACAAAATTCCCATATGCAATTCAGGGGTGGTTATGGTTATAAGATGGGGTCTGCTATGAACTGAATGTTTATTTTGCCCTCATATGTTGAAACCTAATCCCCAGGGTAGAGAAATTTGCAGGGAGAGCTTATAGGAGGTAAAAAGACTTAAATGAAGTCATGAGAATGGATGCCCCTTAATGGGATTGCTTCCCTCATAAGGAGAAGAGACCAAATCTCTCTCTCTCTGCCATCTGAGGTTATGATAAGAAGGCGGCTTATCTGCAAACCAGGAAGAGTCCTCATCAGACACCAAATTGGCCAGCACCTTGATCTTGAACTTCCCAGCCTCTAGAACTATGAGATATAAATGTCTATTGTTTAAGCCACATGGTGTATGATATTTTCTTATAGCAGCTGACCAAAACAGCATCTTTAGGAAGAAGCAATTTGGCAAGACCTTTTTGACATACACTCATTAGAGCCAAACACCAAAAAAGACATTTCACCACGTGTCTCCCATGGGGACTATGAAGCCCAGAGTCGGTAGCTGCTCTGAGAAGAACCCAGTATGGTGAGAGAAGTGACCAAGTGCAGAAGTGATGATTGTCCCAGACATAAAGCAATCCGTGTCCCTCAAGAGTAGTCTCTGCATAGATGGAGCCCTTGGAAACTTCAAAGGAAAGGGAGATAAGTCACTGCTAAAATCAGGGGGAGGGAACAGGAAGAGACAGCTTCCAGAAGAAAGTGGGGCAGCTGAGCCAGTTCTAGAGGGATCAGGTGGATGTGCTTGTGCTGAAAGGAGACTGAGTGGGAGCAAGGAGAGGAGGCTTGGGTGGGGGAGCCGGGGAGGGACAGGCTTGTCTGTGTCTAAGGATGGGAAGGGGTCTAGCCTTTTACAGTGGCACTGTACAAGGAGGCTGGAAGAAGCTCTGCTCTGGCTGAAGCACTGTGCCCCACCCCACATGACTCCCTGGAACTCAGGTTTAAAACCATAAGGAACTGGGGTATTTTTGTATCTCCCCCCTCCACTGCAGTGAATCTCTTGTCTCAAAGTCCCACCCCTTTCACAAGGAGTGTGGGTGGACAGCTGGACAACCAATGTGGCCTCCCAAGTGGCTGTGGGAAAGGGCTGGGCCGTCTGCTCCCCTCACTCTCTTCCGCCCTCTGTGAAATCCACATCAGCTGGAGATGCCCAAGAGATCTGTTACCATCTGTTCTGGGCACGGCTGGTGAGAAAGCCTCCGGACCCAAGAGGCCAGCCTGGGGCTGGGGGCAGGGAGAGCCCACCGCAAAGGCACGTTCAGCCAATCCTGGGAACAGCTGCCCAGCCCTGGGGCCAGCAGCTCTCAAACCACCTATTTTGAAGCCTGGTTGCTAATGATGCAATTGAGTTCATCAGAAAAACATCTGTTCTGAATGACAGAAACACTGGGTATGCTCTGAGGGAAGCTTGCCAGACTCGGGGCTAAGTAGCCAAGACCCCTGATGTCCCCAGGAGACCCAAAACTACCCCTCCAGACTTCATCCAACCATCTCAAACGAGACCAACAAGTGTCCTCCAAGTCCTCACCCAGGACCTCAAGGCAGAGGCTCGTTCTCGGCAGCGCAGCTCTCTGCTAGCTCCCTGCCACCAGCAGTCCCTGTGACCCCCCACACTGGAGCACCTCTGTAAAGCAGCCCACCGTCTACAAGCTCGTGGGTGCCATACCTTGACTGGAGGTGAGGCAACCCGAAGAGTTTTCCAGAAAGCTTTGGAGTGTTGTATCTGCTTTTACCATGTCATTCCCTGGAGTTCAGGGCACAGGCTCAGCCTGCTTGAGGCCTGCTACTTGCTAATTAATATCTGTGTTGCTTTGCTATTGCTGCTGAAACAAATTTCCAGGTACTAGGTGGCTTGAAATAACACTAATACCTTATCTTATAGTACTGGGGTCAGAAGTCCAGACTGGGTCTCAATGGGCTAAAATCCAGGTATTAGCTAGGCTATATTTCTTTTCTGAAGTATTCAGGAGAAATTCTGTTTTCTTGCCTTTGGGCTACCTGCGCTTCTTGGTTTGTGGTCCCTTCCTCTGTCTTCAAAGCTAGCAATTGTCCATTTGAGTCTTGCTCACATTGTATCACTCTGACTCTTCTGCCTCCTTTTCTTTCTTTCTTTTTTTTTTTTGTTATGGGGACCCTTGTGATTACATTGGGCCACTTGGATAAGCCAGAATAATTTCCCCATCTCAAAGTCAGCTGATTAGCAAACTTACTTTCTTCTGCAATCCATTGCCCATAACATGACACATTCAGAGGTCCCAGGGGCTAGGATATGGACATCTTTGAGGTATCATTATTCTGTCCGCCACAGTACTGCTCCACCTTTCTTTGAGAAGAAGAGCTCAATTGGGGCTGACTTTCTACTCTGTCCTTGGAGTCAGAAGAGGACAAGCTGCTTATCCCTGAACCTGTCTCTGGGATCCTACATGCTCGGCACAGCACCCTACTCTGTCAAGGACAACTGAGTCAAACAAATCCCCAGGTTGACCTGGGCATTATGAAAAGAGCCTGACCTTCACAGCTGGATGAACTGAGCTCTGATCTCAACTCACTAATTAGCTAGCTGATGAGACTTAGAGCAGGTTGCTCAACTTTTCTGTGCTCCCAGACTACCCTCTGTACAACAAGGGTAATGCCTTAGGGCAGTCAGAATTAGAAATCACTTTTTCAACCTTTAAAAAAAATATTTGTTGAAGACCTACTATGTGACTGGCACTCTTCTAGACCCTGGGAATACAGCAGGGAACAAGGCCAAGTCTCCACCCCCTTTTAGCTTACATTCTAATTAGGTA
This sequence comes from Loris lydekkerianus, assembly GCA_963574355.1. Lineage (NCBI taxonomy): Eukaryota > Metazoa > Chordata > Mammalia > Primates > Lorisidae > Loris > Loris lydekkerianus. The sequence goes on along the minus strand of CAUYPK010107630.1, from coordinate 4,600 downwards.
TAACATGGGTTAAGTTCTTAGAGCCTAGAACATAGTAGATGCTCAATAAATTGAAGACATCGTTAGAAATCGCAAGCTGCAATTCTAAAGGAAATAATACTACTTTTTAATTATTTACTAGTGTATTATATGTAAAATATAATTACAGCCATTACCTCATTGATCTTCACAACAGTAATCCAAAGAGATAGGACAGACAGCAGCTACCCCATGGTTCTTGCAGCTACAGTGAAACCTCGTACCCAGTCCAAGGGCTGCAGCCATGCAGAGCAAGTCACTTCCTGTCCTATTTCCATCCTTTCATTAAGCAAGGCAAAGAGTTGAGGGGTAGGAAACCAAAAACTAAAAAACTGCAGACATATTAAAGTCACATTCTCACCTGGTAGAAATGTTTTAACCGTATTTGGGCAAGAGGGGGAAATGTTTGCACTTCTCTTTTTGCATTTTGCATTTAGCCCAGGCTGTGAGCATGCAGGTTCCTTGTCTGTCTCTCCCACAAAGCTGTGAACTCATCCCTAGGAACAGCAAGTCTGACTCCAGAGGCCTTCACAGCAAGACCTAGGGAGGTACTTTGCAATTATTTAGCAGCCTGCAGGAAGCACTTGCTAAATCTTCTCTCCTCACCCATCTGCTGGGTCTCTTGGTGGAGGAGAACATAGAGATTCCTCACCTGAAGTTTCAGGTGGTGATCTGAAGCCAGACAATCTCTCTGTCTCTACTGTCACCCTCAAGTGGGCAGGAATGGGGGTGGGGCACCTCAGAGTGATTGTGAGGGTGTCAGTGATCAGGTGTCCAGCTTTTCCCTGCATCCCCATCTCCAGTTCCTAGAAGGGGGGAGGGGACAGGGAAGACCCCTCCCTGCTCCAGTTCTCTGGCACGTGCCTTGGTTTCCCTTTCCCCCACTCTGCTTCCAGGACTCCCTCCTTTATCCCCCTCTCCAGGTCTCCCAGGCTCGGTGGGCAGGATGCTATAATTCTCAATAATAAAGGAAACATTTTAGAGTTTGACAAGCCCAACATTTGCATGTCTGTTTTCAGAGAAATACCCATTTGGGGGGATTAAGCCTTTTTTCCCCTGTCCCCCTCCCATCCAGCCTGAAGTATGAAAACATTCTTGACATAGTTGCCTGAAAAAGAATTTCTAAAGAGGAGAATACCACCCCTGCCCTGTGATTTCAGAGACTGGGTGTGAAAAGCACCCAAAGGAAAGTGCTGGGGTGAAGAACAGGAAAGAAAAAAAATCTCTTTAGTCAAATAGATTGTTGATCTTAAAATGGTCAGTAAGTCAGCTTTGGTTTCCAGTCTCAGGAAAAGAAATGTCATTTCCCTTACTCAGAAAGCAGGGCCTATGCTTCCCTAGGCCAGGGAGTGGGGGCAGAAGCCCAAGGCCCAGAGCCCAGAGGAGGGACAACTGGGGGACACTCTTTGGGACATTTTACTCTGAAACTTAGGCTTTTTCAGATGCCAAAATCTCTAAATTGGGCAGAGAAAAGATAGATTTCATCTCCTATGTAGGGTCTTCACAGAGATGTGGTTTTCTTTTGGAGAGGTTCTCTCCTGCTTGCTCTGAGCAAATAAAGTGAATTTGTGGGGGGGAATTCCTAAAGAAAAGCCAACTAGGGTGACTCATCCTATATCATTAAAGATTTCCTCTTAAGAGGTGATTTCAACAAGGACCAACTCCAGCCTGACTTCTTCAATTGGGAAGCTGATGAACTTGTAAGCCACATGGCCCCTCTAACAAGTGAACTTTGCCACCATTGTTTCAAAGGAGGTAGAGCTGTGCCCAAGAAAGTGACTGGGAATTGAGGGGCTGGTCCAGGCAGATGTATCAAAAGACAAATTTAAAAATTTTTAAGGTAATGTGTTCTTGCCCAGCATAATGACCATCCATCACTCATCCCTTCAACAATCAAGTGTCTGTGTTGGGCAGAGTCCTGTGTTAAATGATGATTGCCTTCAATGTAAGCCCTGGAAAGAAGATAAGGTGGAAAGAACGGGAAAGTTTTAGAGAATCCCCAATGAAAGGGTAGACCATGGATGGTCTGGGAAAGCATCTATATAAACCCCAGGGGCAGGGTCTAGCACATGTTGCTGGAGGCAGGTAGCACACCAGGATGCTCAGAGATTTCCTGTGGCCCAAGTCCACAAGGGTACAGGCTGTGATGGCACGGCTTACATGTTGTAAGGAGGACATGTTTTAAAATGAAGCCAAAGGGGAAAAACCAGCAGTAAAAAATCCTTCTCTGAGGAACTGGGGCAGTAGGGAGAGCTCCAGGTGGACCTGGGCAAAAGGGAGGGGACCCCTGGCAGGACCCAGGGGCCAGAGCAAAGGAGCTGGTACCATGACTTCTGGGCCAGGGGACAGGGGAGGCCCTAGGGTGGAGTCCTGGGATACCCTCAGGCCACTGCAGAGAGCTATTGCCTAATGTCTGAAAAGCATAGGGCTGGGGCAAGAAGGTTGAAAAGGGAAGAACCTCGAGGCAAGAAAGGGGACAAACAAAACAGTGAAATCAGAGACTTTGCTTTAAAGGAGACCTGGTCCCTCTAGTTCTCATTAATCCTAGGGTTTGCAACAAGCTGTCTGTGTTGGGAGGGGCTGCGGAATCCTGTGAAGAAGTCCTTGACCTGTGGCTCTCTTTCCAAAACTGACAGATAGGAAGTTTCCCATCACCTCTATGCCTTCTCCCAGTAAAAGATTCATTTCAAAAATTTCCCTTAGTGTTTATTATTTTATTATTCTGCACAGCAGAATAATAGCACACCAAGTGCCCTCTCACCTAGAGCTCACTCTTGGATTGTTTTTTGTTTGTTTGGCCAGGGCTGGGTTTAAACCCCACCACCTCTGGTATATGGGGCCAGCACCCTACTCCTTTGAGCCACAGGTGCCACACTCACTCTTGGATTATTGCATGGGCATTCAGCTTCCCTCTGCATGACCCAAGCTAAGGCTGGCAGGAAATGTGCAGTCAGCTGACAGTGACAACCCTCAGACAGACAGGCCTTAGGAGAGAGTGGAGATTGTGGTATGGGTAGGACATCTGGCCACAGTCCTGAGCCTCAGAAGGAGAAAATCGAGACCTGAAGGCATGCAAGCAAATGCAGGAGGGGTTAGTGCACGCCCACACTCGGCTCATCTCCCTCACTGCCACCCCCAACACCAGCGCGACCACCCAGTCCTGCTCTGCACCACCCAGTCCTGCTCCGTGCTGAGCTGATTAGTCATTCATAATGCTTCAGTCATTAATTCAGGAAGGAAGCCACGCTAGCTGCCTCCTCTTCTCACTGGGAGTTTGCTGCCATTGCAAAACAGATGAGTAATCTGACATTCCGGGAGCCCTCATTAAATTCATCGCCAAGAAAGGTGTCTTGCAACTCATTTGCTGGTGGGGAAGCCATGCTACAGGCCCTGAATCACACTGGATCCAGGGGAGAGCAAGGCCAAACTTGCCTGAGTTCAAGGTTGCATCACCAAGATCAGCGACAGGGGAGGCTTACCAGGTCACCCAGCCCTGCCAACTCCCCACACAGCCCCCTGCAGGGCTGAGTGGGGTGCTCTGCTGCTTCTGGAGTGCTGGGGGACTCAAGGGCTCAGAGGCAGGCATCCAAGGAGGGACATTATGACAGATACTAGATACAGCCTATGTCCCTAGGTAACATAGTAAAATACTAAAACTGAGGTTACAGAGGCAGTGGCACTAGAACCTCAAAGTCAAACACCTAATTAATACAGACTCAGGATAGAATTTTCTTCTGTCAATTTTCTGTCCCCGGCAATTTCCACTGCATCACATCACATTAACAGACTGTGGCACCATATGGGATGTCCCAAAAGTCACCGTACATAGAGAAAATGGGAAACTGTAGCTAAACGTACCTTTATTTACAAAACGTTCATTACAAAATTTTACAAAGAGGTGGCCGACGTGTAGAGACTATTTTGTAAATATTTTGTAAAATTTTGTAATGAACATTTTGTAAATAAAGGCACATTTAGCTACATTTTCCCTATGTACAGTATACACCCTATAAAGAAAACCTCCCAATATCCACCAGCGGGCAGGTACTTTTCAAAAAATCGTGGTTAAAGTAAAATGCTAATCGGCCACTTTAAAAAATTGTTACTCCTCTACTTTATGAAATGGGGCTACCTCCATGAGACGGTTTTAAAAGCAAGAAAGTAACATATGGGAACAGTACAACATACAGTATGCTACTTGATAACCTCTAATGTTTGGAATGGGTTGAAGGGCTGTGGCTATTAATAGCAATACTGGTCAATATCAGAGTCTTCCTTTTTTTAATTTTTTTAAATTATTGTTAAATCATAGCTGTGTACATTAGTACAATCAAGGAGTACAATGTGCTGGTTTCATATACAATCTGAAATATTCTCATCAAACTTTCAAAGTAGCCTTAATGAAATCTTCTTAGTTATTGTATGTAGACATTTGTATTCAGCCTTTAGTAAGTTTTGCCTGTACCCATTGGTGCATCACCAAACAAGTCTTATGAAGCAGGTCAGAGCACCTCTTACCATGCTCATCCTGTGGTCTAGAACTGCTCCCTGCAGTGATGATGATCAGAATTTATTTAGCATC
>CAUYPK010107627.1:0-10678 GCA_963574355.1 Loris lydekkerianus | reverse complement strand
TATTGTGCTAAGACATTTACATTCAACATTTACTAAGTTTCACATATACCTTTGTAAGATGCACCGCAGGTGTAATCCCACCTATCCCTCTCCCTCTACTCCCCTCCCTTTTCCCCTTCCCCCAATTCTTAGGTTGTAACTCGGTTATAGCTTTCATGTGAAAGCTCTAATTCAGTTTCATAGTAGGGCTGAGTACATTGGGTACTTTACCTCTTTTATGTTTACATGGATGGAGCTGGAAAATATTCTTCTTAGTAAAGTATCTCATACACTTTTATGAATCCATATACAGCTTCATATTATTTTTTTCTAGTTATGTGAAAAATAGCATTGGTATTTCAATGGGAATTGCATTGAATCTGTAAATCACTTTGAGAAGAATGTACATATTAACAATATTGGTAATTCTAAACCAAGAGCCTGTAATGTTTTTCTATTTGTTTGTGTCTTCTATGATGACTTTCATCAGTGTTTTGTAGTTATCCTAGCAGAGATCATTCACCTCATTGGTGAAATATATTCCCAGGTATTTGATTTTCTTTGTGCCTATTGTAAATGGTAGTGAGTTCTGTTTTCTTTATATGTATTTCCAAATATTAAGTAGGTACAAATGTTTTTGATACATGGCTTGGGTCCAGGCTATAAATGTGCCCATACCCTAAATAGTGTTCACTGTATCTGTTAGGTGGTTTTTGAGCCCCCCCCCCACACCGTTCCCCACCTCTTGTCTTCCAACAACTTTTATTTCCCTCTTTGCATTTGTGTGCCCATCACTTAGTTAAAATTTATTAGAGAATACATGTGGTGTTTCTTTTTCAATTCTGGCAATACTTCACTTAGTATAATGGTCTCCAGTTCCCTCAATATTGCTGTCGTTAATTCATGCTTTTGTATGATTGATTAGTACTCCATGGTATACGTATTGAGTTCCTCATTTGACTCTCAGTTTGAAAGTTATCATTATATAGAAATTACACCTATTTTTGTAAATTAATTTTGTTTCCTGACACTTCACTGAATTTATTCATCAATTATGGGAGTCTTAATGTTTTACCTGTAGATTTAGATTTAGATTGTTTTAGATTTTTCTAGGTATAAAATTATATAGTCAGAAAACAGGGATAATATGATCTCCTCTTTTATGATTTGGATGCATTTATTTATTTCTCATGCAAGGATTGCTCAGGCTAGTACTTAAAGTACTATGTTGAATAGAAATGGTGGCAGTGGACAACCTTATCTTGTTCCACTTCTTAGGGAGAATGCTTACAACATGTCTCCATTCAGTATTACCTTGGCTGTGGATTTGTCACAAATGGGTTTTATTAATTTAATGTATGTAATTTCTATGCCTAGTTCATTGAAGGTTTGCATTATAAAAGGGTTGCTGGATTTTATTGAATGCCTTTTCTGGATCTATTGAGATGATCATAGGGTTTTTGTTTTTAACTTTGTTTATATGGTGAATTACAATAATTAATTTGCTTATGTTAAACCATCCTTGCATCTCTGGGATAAAATCAACTTGATCATGATAAATTGGCTTTTTGATGTCCTGTTGGATTCAGTTGGTTAGTATTTGTTGAAGATTTTTGCATCTGTATTCATGAGGGATATTGGTCTTTACTTTTCTTATTGTTGTTGTTGTTCTGCCTTCTCCTGACTTTGGTATCAGGATGATAGAAGCTTCATAGAATGAAGTAGAGTGAATTTCTTCCTTCTTGATTTTATGGAACAATTTTTGAAGGATAGATGGTAGTTTTTCTTTTGGGGTATAGTAGAATTCACCTATGAATCTTTCTTGTCCTGGAGCACTTTTTTTTTTCCTGAGAGGTTATTTATTGATGTTTCAGTCTCACTATAGGCAGTCCCCGAGTTACAAACATCTGACTTTCATACAACTATCACTTATGAATGTAGCCTATTACAGGTAATAGGTAAATGTACCTGTTCCAACTTACATATAAATTCAACTTAAGAACAAACCTACAGAATTTATCTTATTCTAACCCAGGGACTGCCTGTACTCATTATTATTTCTCTAGGTTCAGGTGATATTTTTCACTTCTGTGGTATGAGTTGTAATGTTTCCTTTTCATTTCTGATTGAGCTTACTTGTATTCTTTCTCTTCTATTCCTAGTTAATCTAGCTTGCAGTTTATTAATTTTATCACTTCAAAGAATAAACTATTTCATTGATCTTATTTTGTTTTTCTTTTTATTTTATTTAGTTATCCTGTGATCTTTGATATTTCATGTCTTCTGCTAGCTTTGGATTTTCTTTGTTCTCTTTTTTCTGATTCATTGAAGCATCACATGAGGTTGTTAATTTGGAATCTTTCTGTCTATTATTATTTAGACATTTCATGCTGTGAAACTTCCTTCTGAGCTCTGGTTTTGCTATATTTCAGATTTTGGTAACACGTGTCACTTTTGTTGTTTAATTAAAAAAATTATTTCCATATTCATTTAGTCTTTGACCCAAGAATCATTCAGCAGCAGGTAATTTTATTTCCATGTGTTTGTATAATTGCTAGAATTCCTCTTAGAATTGACTTCTATGATTATTGCACTGTGATCTGAGAAGATACATGGTATTATTTCAATTTTGTAAAATTTTTTGAGACTTGTTTTGTGGCCTAACATATGATCTATGTCAGAAAGTGTTTCATGTACGATGACAAGAATGTATATTCTGCAGTTTTGTGGTATAATGTTCTTTAAATATCTGTTAAGTCCATTTGTTCTTCTCTAGAGTCTTATTTAATTCTAGTGTTTCCTTGTTGATTTCCTGCCTCAGATGTCTGTATATTTCTGTCTGTGGAGTGTTGAAGTCCCTGGCTATTATAATATCACTCAATTATTTTTCTTAAGTCCCTAGTGGTAATTGTTGTATGAATCTAGAAGCTGCTATGTTAGGTCCATATATACTTGGAATTATTATATCTTATTGCTGAATCAATCCCTTAATCATTATAAAATGACATCTTTTTCTTTTATTATGGCTGTTTATTGAAAGGCTGTTTTATCTGACATAAGAATATCTATCCTGCTTGATTTTTATTTCCACATACTTGGAATATTTTTTGCAACACTTTACCTTGAGTCTTTGATAATCATCACAAGTTAAATGGATCTCTTAAGACATCATATATTTGTGTGTGTGTGTGTGTGTGTGTGTGTGTGTAATCCATTTGCCAATCTATATATTTTACATGGAGGTATTTAGGCTGTTTACATTCAGTATTGATAGTGGTATGTGACATATTATACTAATCATCTTGTTGATTGCTATGTAGTTCCTTTGTTTTTCTTCTTTGTGTTGCTCTTTTGTAAGAACTGAGATTTTACTTTTAGTTGTTCATTGGTGGATATTGGTTGTTTTGTTTGATGAATAGAGCACTTTTTAGGATTTCTTGTAGGGCATGTCTAGTGGTGACAAATTCTTAGTGTTTGCATTTTTGGGAAAGACTGTTTCTCCTTCATTATATGAGCTTAATTTTGAAGGGTAGAAAAAGTTTTGGTTGACACTTATTCCATTTAAGCTTGTAAGGTTTCCTCTGAGAAGTCTTTATTTTTATTTATTTATATATTTTAGAGACAGAGTTTCACTTTGTAGCCCTCGGTAGAGTGCCATGGTGTCATACCTAACAGCAACCTGAAACACTTGGGTTCAAGCAAATCTCTTGCCTCAGCCTCCCAAGTATCTGAGACTACAGGCACCCATCACAACACCCCGCTATTTATAGAGATGGGGTCTTGCTCTTTCTCAGGCTGGTCTGGAACCTGGGAGCTCAGGCAATCCACCCGCCTAGGCCTCCCAGAGTGCTAGGATTATAGGTGTGAGCCACCACGCCTGGCTCAGAAGTATTTATCTTAATCTGAAAGGTTTTCTTTTCTAAGTTACTTGACACTTTCATCTTAGAGCTTATGAGATTATCTCCTTCACTTTAATTTTGGCCAGTCTGATGACTTATGTGCCTTTGAGATGTCCTGTTTTCAATGAATCTTTCTGGGATTTTACAATATTTGTTTATTTGGATGTCTTCCTTAGTTTTCACTTTTTGTTCTTTTCCTACAAGGACATCTATAATTATTATATTTGACTATCTTACATCATTCCATAATTCTTGACAACTCTGTTCATTATTTTGTTATTTTATTTTTCATTTTTAATTGACTTAATTAATTTAAAAGCCTTGTCTTCAAGCTCTGAAATTCTTCTCTGTGCTAGAAAAAGTCTGTTTTTAAAATTTGCAATGTTCTGTATTTCCCTAAGTGATTCTTTAATTTCTAGAAGTTCTGTTATGCATTTTTAAAACAATTTCTTTAGTGAACTTTTCATTAATGTCATATTTTTTATTTCTTTGTATTTTTTTCAGATCTCTCATTGATCCCACTGAGCTTGCATGTGATATATATTTGGAATGCCATATATGAAATTTCAAAAATTTCCTTTAGGTTGGAGGCCAATGCTGAACAGCTAGCGTGATCCTTTGGGGGTGTCAAAAGAGCTATTTTCTTCATATTTCTGGAGTTCTTATGCTGGTCTCTTCTCATCTGTAGCCTCTTTCCTCAGATCAAAACAAATAATTTTCAGTTCACCTGTTCTTCTATGCCAGGAGCTCTGCTCCTCAGTTTAGAGAGCGAGAAGAATACTGCCTTTCAGCTTGTGCAGGTAGGTACTTAACTATGGAGTTGCTGGCAATTTGGGTCAGTTGGACCTCAGAACCTGGGAGAGTGTTCAGATGACAGTCCTGGTGGACTAGGTTGGGTGATTCTTATTCACAGCCTCCTGAATTGCATACTTGACTCCTACAGACAGCAGAGTCTGGGAAGACAAACTTGGTCTCAAGCTTTCCTGAGTTCAGGCTCTGGCTATGATAGTGAAGATTGTGGTAATCTCTTCCTCCAGAAGAATGCTCAGGCAGGAAAAGAGTGGATACACTATGAGCCTACAAAAGAAGGTGCAGGCCCCTTTTGATGAGATTAGCAGTGGCAGGTAGCTGTGGGATACAGAAGCAACTTATTCTTCTGTCTCTCAGTGGTGACAGCAGTCTGTTTTACAGAGGCACATACACTCCCAGATTCCTAGCTCCAACCCTGACCCAGCTGAAGCATACGTTTTGGACGCAGGTAGCTTAATTTTCTGTGTGCAGGGCTACCAGAATGGCTATAGGCTTTGGCTTAAATGATCCAGTGGGAAAAGTGTGGTTGTGAAAGTTGGGTATGCTCCTGCAAGAAGAGACAGGTAGTTCAGAGAGAAGACTGCTAGCTCTGTCCTCCTTTAGGGACCGAACTTTTGTTCTTGGGACACACAACAGCACTTTCTGTGTTTTTGGAGGGAGAGGAGTGAGCTCCAAGTTCTGTGGAATCTTGGGTATAATTTGTCAGAGGTGATGCAGTTGATAGCAAGTGCCTTTGCTTAAACATCCTCTATGAAACCCTCACTATTCTTAGCAGAAATGGCCACAGCTGCCTTGGCAGAATTGGGTGGAGGAGAAGGCCCCAAATGGTGAGGAGCAGGTGCCTTGGTCCCCTTTGCCTTAATGATTCATTTCATATGCTTTACTTTATTCTCAGCTAGAAGCAGTCTTCCCTAGATGCCAAAGCTCTGGGACCCACAGTTCCCACAGGACCTATCAGGCCCTGCTGTTGTCTGAGTGCATTCTGGGGATCACTGGCTATGCATCCAACAGTGGGAGACACAGGGGCTGAGATTCCTGTATCAATAATATTGCAAATACACTGCCTTTCCATTGGAGATGTACAATTAATGCAATCCTGGAACTGGATGTCCCACAACTCACATAATAAGCTCATGAATGGGAGCAGAGGAAGCTATGTTTAAAGCATTGGGTGGTGGGAGGAGAAGAGGTCCCTGACTCCATGTTCCTTCCTGGGCTATTCAGCTTTAAACTCATCAAATGGCACCATGGGCCTTTGAAGAGTGATGAGCCTCTTCCAGGTAAGTGCATTGGCAAAATGCTGGATGGAGTGGCATCTGATCCTATCTCAGTCTCACTGAAACTTACAGCAAAGCACTGGGAACTGTCCTAGGAGTATGTAGAAGATCTTGGCCTTCAGTCTTCCTTCTTACCTGAATGGGGCTTCAGCTCAGCCCAAGGTTGGGGCACTGTCCAGTTTAAGAAACCCAAACCAACACCTTGGGCCTGTGACCAGAGAGGGTGGGGACCCTTGCAGGAAAACAGCACATGCAAGATGCCAGGAAGAGAGCTGTGCACTCACAACTCAGTCCCACAGAAACCATAACAAGGTACTGCTATATTCCTTGATCACTTCTAAGAGCTTTGTAGTTGAGTCCCTTGGGTTTTTCAGGTATAAGTTCATGTAATTTGTAAAGAACAAGAATTTGACCTTCTCTGAAGTCATTTCAATACCCTTGATTTCTTTCTCTTACCTAATTGCAATGGCTAGGACTTTCACCACTATGTTGAATAGCAGTGGAAACAGTGGGCATTCTTGTCTAGTTCCAGTTTTGAGTGAAAATGCTTTCAGTTTTACTGAAATTGGCTGTGAGTTTGTTGTAGATGGCCTCTTTCATTTTAAGAAATGTCCAATCAAAGCCTATTTTCTCAACTGTTCTTGTCAAAATGATGCTGGTTATTGTCAAAAGCCTTTTCTGCATCAATTGAGAGAAACATATGGTCTTTGTTTTTTTATTTCATTTATGTGGTATTTTAAATTTATGGATTTAGGTATGCTGAAACAGCTTTGCATCACTGGGATAAAACCTACATGATTATGGTGTTTATTTTTTAATATGTCTCTGTATTCTACTTGCAAAGATCTTATTGAATATTTTTGCATTGATATTCTTTAATGATACTGGTTTATAATTTTCTTTTTTTCTTGGATCCTTTCCTGTTTTTGAAATCAGAGTGATATTTACTTCTAAGAATGTGTTGGGGGGATTCCTTCTTTCTCTATGTTTTGGAACAGCGTATGTAATATAGTTCCATTTTAATGATTTTACAGAATTCTGGTGTGAAACCATATGATCCAGGGCTTTTATTTATAGAAGATATTATTTATTATTTTTTTATTAAGTCTTTTGTACATAGATCATAAATACATTTATGCCAATTTCAGTGTGTTGATAATTTGTTGATAATAGATCAAAGTGTATTGATAATAGATAATTTGTTGATAATAGATCAAAGTGTGTTGATAATAGATCATAAATACATTTATGCCAATTTCAGTGTGTTGATAATTCGTACAAATTGGAGGGCTTACATCATACTAATCAACATAGCTTTCACCTCACTTACCCAATTATAGAATTAGGACATTTGTATTCTATACATGATAGATCCAACTTGTGCTTGCAATGTGCTCCATAGTTGTGGTCCCCCTACTATCCTCGGCTATCCCTCCCACACCCTCTTCATCCCTCTCCATCCCCTTCCCTCCTTCATCCTAGGCTAAAGTTGTGTTTCATTTTTCATATGCAAGTGTGAGTTATTATAAATTGGTTATATATGGTTGACTCAGTTTCAGTGCTTCATATCACTCTATTCAAAATTTCTAATTATTTCCAATTGAGAGTAGGAAGGTGTTGTGATTTCAGGTATTGGTTCATTTCCTCTACATTTTCATATTTTGGGAATAGTATGTTTTTAATAATTTTTGAGGATCTTTTGCATTTCTGTGGTCTATTGTTAATTCCCCTTTATTTTTTCTGATTAAGGTTATTAGAAATCTTACTCTTCTATTTCTGGTTACTCTGGGCAAGGGTTTACCCTCGCAATTTTAAAAATCTTTTCAAAATACCAACTTTCTGTTTTGCGGATTTCACATTATGCATATTAAGTGAGATCCTGCAATCACCCTGCTCTTCCTGCCTCCCCTCCCTTGACTGTCTCCTCCCTCTTGCTTGACTATACTTGTGTTTTGCTTTTGTGTGGGGGTGTAATTGTTTATACATTGGTTTTATGTTAATATTGTGTACTTGTTTTTTCATTCTTGTGATACTTTACTAAGAAAAATGTGTTTTAACTTCATCCAGGTGAACATGAAAGATATAGTCTCCATCTTTTCTGATGGCTGAATAGTACTCCATTGTATACATATACCACAGTTTGTTAATTCATCCATGGGCTGATGGATACTTGAGTTGCTTCCACATCTTGGTGATTGTGAATTAAGCTGCAATAAACATTCCAGTACAAAAGTTCTTGTGTTAAGGGGGCATTCCTAGCTCAGTGGTTAGGGTGCTGGCCGCAAGCTCCAGAGCTGGTGGGTCCAAACCCAGCCTGGGCCTGCTAAACAAACAAACAAAAAAAGTTCTTGTGTTAAAGTGATTATTCCCCCCTCTGGTATATATCTAATAATGGGATTGTACAATCAAATGGAAGGTCAACGTTTTTCTTCTTTGAGGATTTTCCATACTTCTTTTAATAGAGGTTGTATTAGTTTGCAATCCCACTGGCAGTAAGTGTTCCCTTCTCTCCAAATCCACATCAGCATCTGCAATTTCAGGATTTTGTGGTGTGGGCTATTCTCACTAGGGTTAGGTATTATCTCAGAGTCATTTTGATTTGCATTTCCATGATGATTAGGGATGATGAACATTTTTTCATATGTTCGTTGGCCATTCCTTTCACATTTTCAGACAAGATTTTGTTTCATTCTCTTGCCCACTTAAAAATGCTCTTTTCTCATGGATGAATATGAGTTATCTGCAGATACTACTTTTCAGCCATTTGTCAAATTCAGACCATGTAAATATCTTCTCCCATTTTGAAGGCTGTCTGTTTACTTTAGTTAATGTACCCTTAACTGTGCAGAAGGTTTTTAGCTTGCTGATGTGCCATTCATTTATTTTTGGTGTTGCTGCAATTGCCAAGGGTGTCTGCTTCATAACATCTTTTCCCAGGCCAACAGCATTAATATTTCTCTCACAATTTTGTATAAATATTTTATTATTTTGTGTCATAAATTTAAACCTTAAATCCAGTGAGAGTCAATTTTCATCAATGATGAGAAGTGTGGGTCCAATTTTAATTTTCTACATGTGGCTAACCAATTCTCTCAGCACCATTTATTAAACTGGAATTATTTTCCCCAGTGCATGCTTTTGTTTAGTTTATCAAAGATCAGATGGTGACATGTGGCTGGGTTGGTTTATCTCTAGGTTCTATATTCCATTCCACAGGTATAAATTTCTATTTTAGAGCTGGGACAATGCTATTTTGATCATTATAGACTTGTACTATAACCTGAAGTCTGTTAATGTGATGCCTTCAGGATTATTTTTATTTCTTAAAATTGCATTGGCTATTCAGGTTTTTTTCTGTTCTATTATTTTCAAATTCTTCAAACTATGACATTGGTGCTTTGATGGAGATTGCATTAAATCTGTAGTTCACTAGAACATTTTAGCAAAGTTTATTCTTCCAGCCCCAAGCATGGTATGTTCTTCTGTTTCTTAATCTCTTTTGCTATTTCATTTCTTAGGATTTCATAGTTCTCCTTGTAGGGATACATTATATCCTTTGAGAGATATATTCCTAGGTATTTCATTTTACTTTAAGCTACTGTAAAGGGTACTGTTTCTTTGATTTTTTTCTTAGCTGGACTGTTCTTGGCATATATTAAGGCTACTGATGTGTGGGCATTGAATTTGTATCCTGATAAGGGACTGTATTTATTGATAACCTCTAGGAGCTTTATAGGGGAGTTGCTGGGGTTTTCCAGGTATAATATCATGTCATCTTCCAAGAGCAAGAATTTGACCTCATCTGTCTCCATTTAAATACACTTGATCTCCTTGTCTTGCCTGGTAGCATTGTCTAGAACATCCAGCACTATGTTGAATAGCAGTGGTGATAGTGAGCATCCTTGTGTGTTTACAGTTCTAACCAGAAACGTTTTCAGTTTTACTCCATTCAATAAGATACTGACTGTAGGTTTCTTGTGGATGGCCTCTATTAGTTTAAGGACTGTCTTGTCTATAATTTTTTCTGATGTGTTCTTTCAGAAAAAGATATAGAATTTTGTCAAATTAATTTTCATTTTTTTCTTATTATTAAATCATAGCTGTGTACATTAGTGTGATCATGTGGCACCATACACTGGTTTCATAAACAGTTTGACACATTATCATCATGCTGGTTAACATAGCCTTCTGGAAATTTTCTTAGTTGTTGTGTTAAAACAATTATATTGTATATTTACTAAGTTTCACATGTACCCTTGTAAGATGCACCACAGGTGTAATCCCACCAATCACCCTCCCTCTATAACCTCCCCCCTCTCTTCTCTCCGTCTCCCCCTTCCCCATATTCTTAGGTTGTAACTGGGTTATAGCTTTCAAACGAAAGCCAAAAATTAGTTTCATAGTAAGGCTGAGTACATTGGATACATTTTCTTCCATTCTTGAGATACTTTACTAAGAAGAATATGTTCCAGCTCCATCCATGTAAACATGAAAGTGGTAAATTCTCCATCTTTCTTTAAAGCTGTATAATATTGCATGGTGTACATATACCACAATTTATTGATCCATTCATGGATCAATGGGCACTTGTGCTTTTTCCATGACTTAGCAATTGTGAATGGGGCTGCAATAAACATTCTGGCACAAATATCTTTGATATAATGTGATTTTTGGTCTTCTGGGTATATACCTAGTAGTGGAATTATAAGATTG
>CAUYPK010107621.1:0-43098 GCA_963574355.1 Loris lydekkerianus | reverse complement strand
AATTAAAAAAAGAAGAAGAAGAAGAAGAAGTCGCAGAAGCCTGCTGGATCTGGGGCCGCACTAATCCCCGCAGCCCAGGGCTCCATGTGGAAATTGGCAAGTCCCTGAGATTTTAGGTGTCATTCAGTGTGTTCACGCCTTCCATGGACAAAGCAGACTCCAGGGCCTTCAGAGGGGCCAGCCCTGGAGGAGTGAACAAGGAGGCAAAGCTGTTACTAAAGTGTATCTCTCTGTCCACGTGTTCATTGATGTACTGAATAAACACGTATCTAAAACTTCAATGTCCCCCAAACTTATTTTTATAAAATGTGGCATTGGCTTTGTATTCCTTCTGATTATGCCCCTTGAATTTCAATATTCCAAAGTAGTCCATGAAATACAAGAATGTTAGGAACCTTGTGCAAATCCTGGACCCCTCTGTGTCTCTGAAAGAGGAGATAATGTAACTTCCGTGGTTGGCCTCACTGCTTCTGTCTAAGAATCAACAAGCAGTCATGGTTTTAAGAACCCTTTAAAAAGTAGAACTGCCCTGCTCCAGAGGGAGGTCTAGGTTGGGGTCTAGGTCCATCATTAAGATCATGCTGGGCACGGTGGCTCACGCCTGTGATCCCAGCACTCTGGGAGGCTGAGGCAGGTAGATTACTTGAGCTTAGGAGTTTGAGACCAACTGAGGAAGAGTGAGACCCAATCTCTACTAAAAATAGAAAATCAGCGAGGATTGGTGGTAGGTGTCTGTAGTCCCTGCTACATGGAAGGCTAAGGCATGAGGATCGCTTGAGCCCAGGAGTTTGAGATTGCTGTGAGATATGATAACACCACAGCACTCTACGCAGGATGACAGAATGATCTCAAAAAAAAAAAAAAAAAAAAAAAAAAATCACAAGCTCTGGGATCCAGCAGCCCTGGATTTGAATACTGGCTCTGCTTAGTGTTCACAGGGTAAACCCAGAAATGATTTCACTTCCCTGGACCTCAGTATCCACACCTGTAAATGGGGTCATGTTGTACCATCTCTCAGGGTGTTATTAGGATTCACTGTATTCGGCTATGTAGGCTTCTGTTACAAGCAAACAATAAATAATAACTGTTTTTCTTGCTGCTGGCATTCTTATCACTGTTGGGGAATCTTCTTGAAATATTTTCTCTGAAAGCCTAAGAAAGGTCTCCTGACACAATTCATTTTGACTTAAGAGTTAGCAACGGAGACAAATTCAGGTGGGGGAGGAGAACGTGTTTCCACAACCCAAAGAAACTGTGGGAGGTGGCTGGGTGCCGGTAGCTCAGTAGTTAGGGCGCTGGCCACATGCACCAGGGCTGGTGGGTTCGAACCCGGCCTGAGACTGCTAAACAAATGGACAACAACAACAACAACAACAACAACAACAACAAAAATAGCCAGACATTGTGGCAGGAGCCTGTAGTCCCAGCTACTAGGGAAGCTGAGGCAAAAGAATCGCTTGAGCCCAAGAATTTGAGGTTGCTGTGAGCTAGGATGCTACAGTACTCTACAGAGAGCAACAAAGTGAGACTCTGTTTCAATTTTTTTAAAAAAGGAAAAGAAACCCTGGGAGAGTCAGGATGTCAGAGCAATGGGCCCCATAAACAGCACCTTGAGCCTTGCCCTACTCATTTCATCCACAGAGAAATGGAAACTCAGGGAGGCACAAGGGTTTGCCCAAGGTCACAAAGCAGGGGCCAGACCTCCTGACTTCTGGGGTAGGAAGCTCTCAAAGCAAAAGCATCAGGAGTTATTGGTGACAAAATCTTGTCAAGTTTTCAGGCTGTAAAACTTCGGGAAGGGGTGTGGAGGGAGGAGAAGAGCACTGAAGCCTCCCTTGGGGCCCTGCCCTCGGAGAGACGTGGAGATGGGCCTCCCTGCTCCCTGCCCTTTCATGCCAGTCACTCTGCTCCTGCTAGCCTCTCTCTGCTAACCCTCTAACATAGGTTCTTGCAAAAAAATAAATCCGAGTTGCAGGGTAGTACACATTTAATTTTTGTTTATTACAAAGAATATGCTCAAAGACAGAAAGTGACCAGGAAACTAGGTAGGATAGTTAGCCACTGATTACGTGGTTAAGTCACTGTCTGTTGGGATCTACCGTATGCTCAGGACAAACACTGAACTTGAACACCCGCCTCATAGCTCAGTCTCCTGAGTAGAGAGGCAGGAATCCGTCCCAAGGGTTCCATGAGTGTGAGCGATTGTGGAGGGGGTCTAGAGCACCCAAGGGAATGCATGCAGGAGGGGCACTCTGCCTCTGGGGAGGTGAGACCCCCCAAAGAAGGGAACCATCAAAGAGGGAGGTGGCACTGAGCTGAGTTCTGAAGAGTCAGAGGAGTGGCCCTTCCTACCATATGGGGGGACCAGAGGGAAGGCCCCCTCCAGTCAGAAGTGATGTCAGGAGCAAGGGCTGGGAGTGTGACAGCCTGGTGGGAACAGTCAGTGCAGAGTAAGGAATTGGGGCGGGGTCTCAGGGGGGCTGGGGTCAGCCCAACTCCTCACACCCTCTCTGGCCCATGCCTGCTGTCAGGTAGGTTGAAGCAGAGTCCACATTTCTTACCTGTCCCATCATCCGCCTCCCTATCCAGTAAGGACAGGTGCGTAAATGCAAAAGGCCTCAGAACATGGTACAGGCAGCTGAGGCCGAGTCGTCACTGTGGCCCCAGGAGGCCCAGGGCTGCTCTTGGAGGACATGTGGGCCTCCAGCAGAAGAAGAGGTTTGGTAACAAGTACAGGGCAAGCCCAAGGGGCCAAGAGTTTGGAAAGGGAGCTCATTCTTACTCCCTGCCCCCTCCCTTCTACCTGCATTCCCTCCCTTCCCTTCTTTCTTTCTCATTCATTCACCTGACAAATACTGAGCACCTCTTGTGTATCCAGCAGAGCTCTTCATAGCAAACAAATAAGTCCTTATGGACTGGACAGACAGATAAGAAATACTACTTTCACTCCCTTGAAGGAGTGTTTCAGACTTTCTACCTCAGCTTTCTCCAGGTCTGGAAGACAAACATGTGTACGTCACAAGGCCCTATGTGTACCTCACCCCAGGCCCACCCTCTCCCCAGCACAGTGCTTAAAATGTGAGCTGTGGAGAATATGGGTCTGGGTTCAAGTCTTGACCTGATCACTAGCTGGTGTGGTTGACAGTCTGAGCCTCTGTTCCACCATGTATAAAACAGGAATGATGTGATATCTGCCTCACGGAATTGTGGTCATCACTCTAAGAGGTGGTAGGAGTTAAATGGTGGTTGGTGGCTGGAAGGGGTGTGAGGGACATATTGCTGCTTCTCCATCTGGGTGCTAGTCACACAATATGCTTGGGGTATGAAAATTATTGAGTACATTTATGATATGCACACTTTTCTAAGTCTGTTACACTTCCATGACAAGTTTTCAAAGTATCGGTTCCTTGCCTGCAGTTGAACTCTGCTAACTCTTCAAAGAGTGTCAATGATTGGCGATATCCCAGACCAGGCTCCCAGCAGGTGCTTCACTAGAATATTCCAAGTCCAGGAGTTTGTTGTTCTCCAGAGCTCTGGAAGGGCAGACACTCGTGGGGAAACTGAGGCCTTGAGAAGACCCACAGAATGAAGGTCAGAGGGCTCAGTCTCGGCATCAGCCAGATCCCAGCAGCACCTTCCCGTTCACCCCTCCGCCCCTCCTCCCCCTCCCTGCCCCTCCCTGACTACCTCAGCGCCTGTCTGCGCCAGCCAGGATGCGGGGGCCATTAATTCCTAGGCAAATGGGCTCTGGGCACGCGTGCAGGCAGCAGGTCCCAGGACAGTTCAAACAGGCCTGGGCTGCCTGGCGCCCCTCAGCAGCTGCCCCCTGGCCTCTAAATGATGGTGTGGATCACTTGGCTGTTTGCAGGGTAAACAGGAGGGCTGGAACTCCTGGGAGGCGGTATGCTCTTCTGCCAAGCCAAAACAGTGTAGGGTTCCCCCTTGCCCTGGGGGCCTGCTGAGGGCCTGCTGTCAGGGTCAACTGTCCCTTGTCACTAGGAGGGAAGGCTGGGGTTCATCCTCCCCAGGGAGTCCCTGCACACAATCACACATGCACACAGGCTGTCCTGCTCCTCTGGCCTGGATGAGACAAGCAGGTGAGGGTTAACCCTCACTTCCCCAGCACAGGAAGGCATAAGAGACCTGCAGAGCACGGGACCTTGCTACCTCCATCTCTGTCTCTCTGGCACTGGCGCCTGACCATGACCATCATGGAGAAATAAATATTCATAAAACTAGACTGAAGAGAGCCCAGTCCCGCTCTCCTGTTCACTTTATATCTGGGGCCGGTTAGATAATCTCTCTGTACCTTTGTTTTCTCATCCTTAATAAGCAGCTTGTTGTGAATATCAAACACCCAGTAACTTAAATAGCTGAAAAGCTTGTATCAGTGAGTTCTGTCTCTGGGGGCGTCCTCTGCCCATGGTGAAGAATGTGACCATGTGGGCTGAATGCTGCTGGATCTGCAGACTTCTCAGGAAAAAATCTGGATTTCTATGTGCAACCTCCTAACTTTTAAATGTTGACAGCTAATCAGAAAACACTCTGCAACCTATAAAAACAAGTCTATTGGGTTTGACGAGTGGGCCCTAGCTGGGATCTTAGATCGAATCACATTCTCAGCCTGTTAGTAATGGGACTTGGGTCGGGGTGGAGGAACATGATTTGTACAACCTCACATAACCAGCTGACTGCCAAGACACCGCATGAACACTGTGCAATAGGAGACTGTCCATGCACACAGCAACTCTGCAAGGTCCCCAGGAAGGCTCGGAAGGAGTCAAGTAACACATTAAAGATCACCCAGTTAGCATGTTCCCAGCCTGGACTCAAAATCCAGGACAAGCCACGCTGCATCCCCAGAATCAAAAGGATGGCAGGCCAGTGGGGTGGTATGCCAGACTGTCTTGAATAAACTTTATTATTATTAAGTAATATATAAATATTTTGTCCTTCTACAAAAGATCAGTTGGCTGAAAAGATGCAGAGTTTCCTCCCCTAATTCCATTCTCCTTTTCAGGAATAATTTCAATGCCATCTCCTTAAGGAGGTTCCCAAAGCAGCCCCATGAGCTGGCTGAGGGCACTGGGCAGTCTGAGATGGGGCTGCTGTGCTGGTCATCACTGTGCAAGACAAGTCCTCTGTCCAAGAGCATTTCCCAAGATACCAGTGAGCGTGGAGGACTGTAGAGCAGTGTGGAAGCTGTATGGGTGAAACCAGAGCATGGGGGAGAGGGTGCGTCCAAGACAGCGCATCCCAGCTGCGGCTGGCAGCCACCAGGGTTACAAATGCCAGCCCCAGGCACAGAGGGCAGCTTCTCCACTTCTCTCTTGGGCCTTCTGGTAGTGTTAAGGAGACAGTCTCAGGAGATGCTAGGGTGCCTATACTGCCTCTGTCACACTTGCTCTTGTTTCAACAAGCAGTGGGCAGGCATGTTCAGGCTCAGCCCTCCATGGCCACAGTGCCCCTACCTAGAACTGAGTGGCTTTGTTCTGCTTTACTGTCTTCATTTTATAGTAATCTCCTATCTGTAACAAGCCACACTGGCTCTCCATTTACAGCAGTGATACAGATTTTGCCTTAAAAATAAATGTTTGAGTTTAAATTATAATAGTAAATAAATAATGTTTTGGGTCACGAAAGTCATTCTGATGGGAAGGAAGTGGCCTAACTATGGCACACAGTCTTAGGTGGAAGAGGATGGCCTTCTCCTTAACAAAGTTCTGGAGGATGTTGCCCTGCCACCCTGGAGAGACATGTGACATCAAGCCTGGTTTGGACTCTGGGGAAATGTGCAAAAGGAAATCTAACAGAATGTCGAACTGAAACGCTCCCTGACAACCCAGAGAAAGCCACAGTTACCTCTTGGAACCCTATAAAGTGGATCAGGGCAAACCAGGGAGGGTGGGGCAATTTGAGTCTCCCAGCCTTCCTGTAGGTGGATTTGTTCTTTCTGAGCAATGCCTGGGTCAGACTGACGTGAGTCTGCTGTAGTACAGAGAGCTCTGCACCAGGAGTTCTGAGACCTGGGTTCCAGTGCCAAGGCTGTTGCAGTGAATTGCAGTATCCTCCTATGCAGGGGGGAAGAGCAGGCTCTGGAGTTGAGACTGCTCAGGTTCAACGATCTTGCCTTCACTTTCTGAGTGTGTGTCTTCCTCAGATTATCATCTTGCAGCTCAATTTCCTCATCCATAAAGCGGGAATGATAATGGTTCCTACCTTCGGTCCTGGCAAGGATTTACTGTAACAATCATTTAGAGCAGCGGTTCTCAACCTGTGGGTCTCAACCCCTTTGGGGGTCGAACGATGCTTTCACAGGGGTCACCAAAATACATCCTGCATATCAGATATTTACATTACAATTCATAATAGTAGCAAAATTACAGTTGTGAAGTAGCAACGAAAATCATTTTGTGATTGGGGGTCACCACAACATGAGGAACTGTATTAAAGGGTCATGACATTAGGAAGGTTGAGAACCACTGATTTGGAGTACTTAGTAAAGGATCAGCAAGGAATGGAGCTAAGAATCAATAAATACTAGCTGTTGTTACTATGACGATGATAAGCATTAGTATTGTTTAAAGCAGAAATTTACTATCTGGGGACTTTGAAACCTTCCCCCTTTGTCCTGGGGTTGGATGGCCTATGTTTACATCTGGCTCAGATTTGGGGATGGTAACTTAGGCAGGAAGTTCAGAAGCTCTTTAAGCTTGACTGTCCTTGTTTATAAAATGTGGAAATGAAGTAGATTGACACTGTGCAAGATTCTGTCTATATCCAGTGAAGACACTTAGCATGCTGCCAGGCACATAGAAGTGTCTGACTTAATAATTTTTCTCCTCCTTCCCCTAAACACCCACACACACACACACACACACACACACACACACACAGACACACGCACACACACACAGACACATGCACACACAGACACACGCACACACACAGAGAGACACACACAGACACACACACACAGACACACAGAGACACACACACAGAGACACACACAGACACACACACACAGACACACAGAGACACACACACAGAGACACACACACAGACACACACAGACACACACACAGAGACACACACACACAGAGACACACAGACACACACACAGACACACACAGAGACACACACAGACACACACACACACAGAGACACACAGACACACACACAGACACACACAGAGACACACACACAGACACACAGACAGACACACACACAGACACACACACAGACACACACACACATACACACACAGACACACACACACACACACACACACACACATATTTCTATTTTGATCTCGGTTTGAGGTTGACAAAACCCAGCTTAGTGAGCTTTCTCAGTCCCACTCAGGGGTATTTGCATATTGGTAGAGAATCTGGACCGTGAAAACACCTCCCATCTGAAAAGCGTGAACTACACACACCTTGGTAAGATTATCAGACTTCATTCATTCACCGATTTCATTCACTGAGGACATTTTGTGCAGTGGCTTTCTAACAAACTTTACTTCATTATAAAAAAAAAAAAAAATGATGGCTGTGTTTAGAGGCAAAGCAAACAATTTAGAGCTGAAAAGAAATAAATTCGATATTCTCCTAAACCTCCTTTCTCCTTGTCCTGTCTCCCTATCATCCCTGCCTACAGATAGGCAATTTTGACACCCAGAGTGAATCATCACACACCTCTCTTTATGGTACTAGAAACATATATGTTCATATACAGGGGTGGCAGAGGAAAAAGATGATTTTTTTTTTTTTTGCAGTTTTCGGCCCAGGCTGGGGTTGAACCCACCACCTCTGGCATATGGGGCCAGTGCCCTACTCCATTGAGCCACAGGTGCCACCCAGGAAAAAGATGGTTTTTAAAAAATTATACTATATGTACTTCTGTGTAACTTTTTTCACTGAATGAATCACGCCCATCTCCCCCGATCAGTTATTATTGCTCACAGTTTCTTAATCCAATACTGTAGAGTATTGAACTTATCCTGCCTTCACTTATTGACGTACATTAGTCTTTCGGGCATTTTTCAGTTTCCTCTTGACGAATACAAGCAGTGCAGCAATTACCTTCCACGTATACATCTTTACAAGTGTTCATTTGTTTTCTGGTTAGAGTTCTGGAAGTGCAATTCCTAGTCAAAATGAAAGCACTACTTCTACCCTTATTTGGGGAGTCAGAGATTTGTTGCCTACAATGCAACAACCTTCTAGGGAGCCTAAAGATTTGTCAGGAGGATGGGGGAGGGGACCACATAGCGCCGAGCACACTGCTTCTGTGGGTTGTCTCATCAAATCCTTGCATTAACCCTGGAACTTGGGGAACAGTGATGGGAAGTGACTATTACATAGATGAGGACGTGGAGGCTTAGAGAGAGGAAAGCGATTGCCGAAGTTGGGGGATTCTGAGACCCCAGCCCAACTCCATGGCACTGGGAAGCCACGGTTGCTGCTGTGGGTTGAGCCATATGTAGATGATGTCTGGGGTGAGAAGACCAGAAAGATGCCACAAGTGAGCGATGTCTGGCATCAAGGCAGTTGGATGGCATCAGGAGGCCACCTCTGCTTAGGAATGGTCATTGTTATTAATGGTACTGCCTTTTCTTCTCCATGCTAGCAATCCATCATTCTGGCCAAATGACACCTTTACCCACGAGATAGAAGAGACTCTCTTGTCTGGGACGCTGAAGGACACTCGAGGCCTCTTGCTGTTTCTTCTTTCTGTAAGCTGGGGAGGCAGTGCGTGGATGCTTTATGGACAGGCCCTGGGCCCCACCACGATGACGACGTGGCTGAAATCTCAGGCGCTGAAAGCCCCAGCCAAGCACAGTGGGAACTTGAGGTATTTCTTAATTAATGGAAGCCTAAGGGAGGAGAATTCTCAAAACAAGTTCTGGGCCATGAGACCTGGGAAGAAATCTGGGCTTCTAGTTATGCAAATAACCAATTTGGTTAGTAAAGAAATGGAGACAGACAAACTAAAGACAGAAGGAGAGAGAGAGAGACTGCCTCAATTATCCTGGCTAGAGCCACACATTTATAAGATCAGCACAGGGATCATTTAGATAGAGTCTTGTTTGACTAGCAGGGTAAAAAGAGAGGATGGAGACTGGATAGTGTATGCCCAGCAGATGGCCCTGAACTGATCCCATTTTCTGAAGACAAGGCTACACTCAGAAGGTGTCCTAATTACTAACTTTTCTACTGCACATTCTGGTCTCACAGGTCCTTTCTCCCATATTGATACAGGGTTCTCCCATTCAAGGCTGGACAGAGGACTCTAGTTTTGCTAGGCCTGGGCAATTTCATAACGGGAACACCCTGACCTTTTGCCCCAAGTTGGAGCTGCATTCATTTCTTTGTCAATACACTCATGAATACCATGTCCTGGTCAGATGTATTTCTCAAGGCCTTATACCCCTAGACAAAGGACCCATGTGGAGACTTCTCACTGGGTATTTTCCTATCCCAGAATCTCTGGTGCTTTTTATTCCTTGTGGATTCCTTTCTGTCTTTCTGTCTAAAATCCTGTTTTACCACTAATCTGTGATCCATGGGTTCAAGTCTCAGAGACCAAAGACCTACTGAAGAGAGAAATTCTGGTAACAATATGATTTCACAAAATCCTTACAAATTGCCAGTGCAACAGAAGAAAGAGACCTATTTTATAAACAAAGAGACTGATGTTAAAAATTTAAGGGCAAAGAGAGGCAGAACTAGAAGGCCTGGTGTCCAGTAGGTTGAAGGAGACTGAAGACGAAATTGCCAGAAACCCTCAAAGCCAGACCCTTCTCCTCCCCTCCCAGCCCCTTTCCTGCCAAAATACTCAGGGCTCAGGAGCTGTGTAGACTCGGCTGTGATTGGGGCCTAAGCCACCTCCGGCAGAGGCCAGAGTGGAGGAGTAAACAGAAGGCTCAGCTGTCCTGTATTACCAAATGATTTTAAGTCTCAAGGGCGAGGGGCATCCTGACTGCTTCCCTCGGCCATGGGCTGGGTACCCCCGGCACTGCCCTCTCTAATCCCACACCTGGTTACTTAGAGAGAGTGAAAGCTTCAGGCTTTAGAATCAAACAGCCCTGAGTTCTCATCTGTCTCAGGGACTGCCCACTGTGTGTCCTCGGGTGTGTCACTTCACCTCTCTGAGCCTCAGTCAGGCCCATGATCACAAAGAACAGGTGAAGGAATATTGTGAAGGGCAGAAAATACATAGACTAATACCAGTGCAGCGCATAGCGCAGGGCCCGGCAGGGAGCGATCAGTGAACAGCTGTGCTCTTCCCTTATGGCCCTTCTATTAAGTTTTCCTGTCACCAGCACAAAAGCTGTTAGGTGTAAGCTTACAAGAAAATCCTCTGGACTGCTGGCCGGAGGTTCTGACTTAGGGACTGGGGCCGCCCAGGAACACAGCAATTGGCCCCAGAGCCACACCATGAGCAGAGGCTGGGCCTGAAGACATGGCCTGGGCTCTGTCTCTTGGCCACACTGTACCTAACATGATGCCCCCTTGTGCTACTCCCCACCTTGCACTGGCCTCCCCCACTCCCTGGGGAGCTGGAAGTGCGTTCCATTCAATCCCCCCATGTCGCCTGGCTAGCTTCAGCCCCTATTTACCGAACAGAATGGAAATGGTGGGGAAAAGGGTTTATACGAAGGGGAGGGTAGGAGGACCTGGCATCCTGTATCAGTGCCCGTCTGGAAGCCCAGCCCATGCCTCAGCTCCCAGCACTGGCAGAGTGGGCCAGGCGGAGCAGCCCCCTCCCCAGGCTCATCCAGGTCAGCCTGATCCCCAGGCCAGTTCAGCCCCATCCCGCAGCAAGCTCAGCCCTGCCCCAAGCCGGCCTGTGGTTGCCAAGGCTCCAGCTGCCCCCGTGCGGCCAGCTCTTGCAGTTTTCGCTCCCAAGCCCTGTCCACACTTTGAAGCCGAGCAAAGTTCCCGTGTGGGACACAGTCTCAGTGGGAATGGCTATGGCCCTGCACAGGGCCAGGCACCCAGGGTCCCGCTGGAGCCTTTCCAGTGGCAACAGGGTACAAGTGAAAGGCCTTAACCATCGTGGCTCTCTCGCTTTCCTGGACTCCTCATCTGTAAAATGGGAACCACAATTCCACCCACACAGCCTTGAGAGATCCAACTGATTACTTCACCAATAGGAGATAACAATAATTATTGTGATTACAGCTAAGGTGTATTTAGCACTTCCATGAGCCAGGAACTATGCTTTGCAAACTTCTGAGGGAGGAACTATTAGTGTCCTTAGTTTACAAATGGAAACGCTGAGGCTCAGAGTCCGTGATTTGCCGGAAGTTACATGCTGGTGATGAGAAGAGCCAGGCTTGCAGCCCGGGTGTGTGGGAACCAGACCATTGTCCCGCAACCTGGAGTTCCATTGGCCCTCATCACCCACTCCGCACCTCTCTCCTGCACTTCCTGTCCTTTCTCAGTTGTTGACTTGCTTGTCAGCTCCCGGTCACCGTCCAGCACCACTGTCCCACCCAGGTCTTTGCATGAGGAGGCACGCTCCTACCCAGGTTGTGAAGGGGAGATGGTGACTCACAGAGAGCTGCTGTGGGCCTGGACACGTGCAGGAGACACCTAAAGCCACAGGTTAGGCTCAGTGTAGTATAGACTCTGGGTAGGGCAGAAATAGAATAATCCAGGTTTGGAATCAAGAGGCCCCTTGGAGCATCAGCGGGCAAGTAGCAAGGACGGCTGCTCTCAATTATTAAGCACTCTCCAACTTCCAGACCTCTGGCAATGTCCTGGTGAATCATCTGGAGTAACAATGAGCTTGGTTGTCCTGGTCCCTTCCAGAGGGTGAGAAAGCCAAGGCTTGAAGAGATAAAGCCTTGCCCTTGCTCAGAGCCGCTCAGGTCTTCCACGGAAGAATGTGGGTTGGACCCCCGCTGGGCACACGAACCCCTCCACTGCCGTGCCTCATAGACAAGCTGTCCACCCTGCTGCCTGGAGGATCCCTGTGTCTCGGTTTGGTGAGCAGTCCTTGGGCGTGACGCTGGGGAGCAGGACCACTGTTTTCAGTACGGCCTGGTGTCCACTGAGTGTCACCTTTACTCTCTTAGCCTCTGGGAAAGAGGTTCACTCTTTCAGGATACCCAGGGGCAGTCAAGGCTTTAGATTCAAAATGTTTGAGCTGTTGCTCTTTTAATCTCAATAAGATGCTTAAACAAAGGGGGGGGGGGGCTCATTTCTAGTGCAGCCAGTGGCTTAGATACCCCAGGGCTGTGACTTTCCTCAAGACAGCTTCCCCTGGACACTGGTCCTGGCATTGTGAAATGGGGATTAAAAATAGAACTGACCTGCAAGGGTTGGTGGGAGGATCAAATGAACTGAGACTCATCATCAGTGCTCATTCAGGATGACAGGTGGGGACACTCAGTTAAGGATAACGGTCACTAGCACACGGACTAGTCAATTCACTGACCATCTCTCATGCACACAAAGTTTCTATTTGTGTCTGAGAAAGAGAAAATGGGGAAAAGTAATCTCTGATTGGTGAATAAAGGTATCTTAATAGGTAACCAAGATTTTTCAGAACAAAGGGTGTTGGGGCAAAAATAGTAAATGGAATATTTGGTTCCACTGACAATCAAACTGGGAAAATTCCAAAATGGGAATTGCTATTAAGAAGTAGTTGTTTTTTTAATGAGTGAGGGTCTCATAGGATGGAGTGTCCTAGGGTCAGGAGCAAGGAATGGGAATCTCACATTCTGAAATTTGTCCTTGAGTCTGCAAGAGGTCACAGGAAAAGAATGTGGTGTTGTGCTATTTTAAAAGGACAGTTATGAAACAGTCTCCCCTGACTGGTTCTCAGAACTCCGTTTTTCTTTACTCCGAACTCCACATACAGAGGCAGGTGACTTGGAAGTAGCCTTGTTCCTAATTATCCATTTCCTTGTTCTGGAAACAGTCCTCTAGTCTGCCCTTGGGCGTCCTGTGGCCGTGAGAAGCTCTAATCTGGGAGTCAGGAGGCCTGGGCAATGGTTCTGGCTTTGCAGCTGGCCAGCTGTCACCTAGACAGGTCAAATCACCTCTCCGGATCTCCATCTGCTCATTGGCAAAGTGAGGGAGTTGAAATAGATGGTAAGTTACTGACATTCTTGGATTCTTGTTCGTAAATATTAAACTATAGTCTTCTCTTCTGAGCCATAAAGAATTCAAGTATGTCTGAATTGTCTTTGTGGCCTCTGTGCCCAGTCCAAGGCCTATTACTGTGCAAAGGACTTAGTCTTCAAGCCCCAGTTGGGCCATTGACTAACTGAGGAAACGTACCAAGGCATACCTTGCTCAATAAGCCCATTTCTCCATTTCAGACCTATTGAGAATGATAATGCATGTAAAGCATCTAACACACAGTAGGCTCTCAGCAATCTTCCGTTGAATGGTAAAGTCCACATAGAGGTAATTTTAGCTAAACTACTGGCTTATAAATGAAGTACTGGTCCTGCTCCACATTTATCCTCATCAAACCCCCAGTTCCCAGCAAAGGACAGGCTTCATGGCACCGGCTGTGTACTTGGAAATAAGGAGCTCTGTTATTTCCCCTAATGGGCTTAGAAATAGCTACAGATTTAAGCCTATGGATGCAAAACACTGACCTGACCTGGGTACTAGAGCTGATGTCCTTTACCCATGAAGAGAATAGTCAGAGAAGCTGGTTGTTCTCCAAAATGTCATCCCAGTTTTTCCAATGCTGGAAAATCAGATAGGCCCCTTCTCTGTTTTTCCATACCTTAGAATCCAAGGGGGTCTATGATAGGAGCACCTGAGAGAACTCTGGTTCAACCTCTCCTCTGATAGGCAAAGAAATTGAGGTCCAGAAAGAGAAAGGGATGTGTCCCAGGTAACACAAGAAGTTACTCCAGAAAGGGGTGAAATTAGGTGACCACAGTGACCATCAGTGTGTATTACTGTGTCTGTTACTTTGCACAGCACTGTCACACACAGCTTGGCCACTCAGTGACCCTGAGAGGTGGATGTCAGTGTCTCCACTCAGCAAGCAAGAAGATCAGAGTTCACAGTGCTGGAAGGATTCACCCGTGATCACTTGACATTTCCTCACTGCTGTGACTGACCCAGGACTTCTCTCTGTGGCCATGGGAAGCACCAAAGTGATTCTAAAGGGAAGGTGATATACTTGGGCTTCCTGGACTGATCAGTTTAACCTATAGGGTATGGAGGGGAGGGCTTTGTGTGTCAGGTAACTGTCGAGTTTGGGTACAGAGTAGTCACTCACATGCCCTGGGTCAGGGAAAATGGACTGTGCCACTCCCAAGAGCCATCTCTGTGCCTAGACCCATAACAAGTGTCAGTGTACTAGAAATTACGGACCTTCACGAAGCTCATGGCTTCCATGAAGAGACTAATCACCACTCAGAGAAGGGTGTCATTCAGCACTAAAAGGAACAGACTGGTACATATGGTACAGGTGACTTTCAGAAACGTTGAGTGCCAGAAGCCAGGCACGAAAGTATACTTACCGTAGGATTCCACTTAGATGAGATGGTAGAAACGACACAGCTAATCTATAAGGACAAAGCAGGTCAGTGGTTGCCTGAGAATGGGGGCAGACGGACTGGGATGAGTCACAATAGAACTTTTGGGGGGTGATGGAAATGTTCTATATTTGATTGTGGTGGTGGTTACACAAGTATATAGATTTTCATATAAATCTGTCAAAACTCACGGAAAGGTATGCCTAACATGGGTGTGTTTATTATACATAATTTATACCACAATACAGTTAATGTTTTTAAAAGATACAGTCTTTTGGAGCTTTCAATCTGGTGAAAAATACAATCATCAATACAGTTATCATGTAAATGAAAAACAGTTATGATTATAAGAGCTAGGAAGTATATCGCATGGGGTATGAGAATATATAATCAGGATTCGCTCAATTCATGTTGACATAGAAAGCATTCCTGAGAAAGTAAACATTAATCTGAGCTTAGAACAATAAGTGGGCCTGAATTGGGGAGGTGAACTGGGCTGAGAAGGCAGCATGTGCTAAGGGCCTGTGGTTGAAGGGGATCTGGTATGGACCATTGAAAGAAGGCCAGTGAGGATGATGCAGAAGGTAAGGGAGGGTGATGAGTCCCTGGAGGTGAGTAGGGGCAGTCCATATGGAGATGCTTAGGCCCGGATAAGAGTTAGCATTTTTCCTGAGAAACAAAAATCCATTGAAGTATTTTGAGAGGTGGTGGGAGGGGATGTAGCCTGCAAAGTTTGTGGGTTAGCACCATGGGGTTAGTACTTACCTCTCCCTCCTGGTTGTAAGGTTCTTGATATCAGATATTAGAGTCTTACTAACCTGTGTAGCCCCTCAAAGACATTTCAGACATGCTCAATTTAAAGTGATGCATGCTAACTGTTCTAAATGAATGGATGGATTTTCTTCAGATCCAGGTATCTGCTTTTCTAAAGCGATCTGATAAATGATAAGTTTTGACTAATTCAATTCTTCTCCTCCAATGGAAGAGGCGACAGAGAGGAGAGCGCATCTCCACATCGCCCCCCATCGCCCGCCTCCTGAACATACAGGCAACCCATTTTCAGGGGGCAAATCACACTGCCACTCGCCCTTGCTACTACCCTCAGAACAGGTCCCTAACTTGTCAGTTAAGGCCCTCTGAGCCACGCCACCTGTGCAGCCTTACTATTCTGGTCTTCTCTACACGTTCCTGTGATTGGACACTACAACACCGAGCATGTTACACGCACACTGTGGATTCTCAGGCCTCGCTGCAGACTTGGGCATGAGGCAGGATGAGGTGGGATGGGATGAATTATAGTTGAACTTTAGGTGGATTCCCTAAAAAGATGATGAGAGAGGACAGGGAGAACAGCTAATATTACAAGTCCGTTTGAGGAGGTGACATTTCTGAAGGATATGGAGGTCTATGAACAGAGTTTTCCCTGTTTATGAATCCCTATTCCTTTTTACTTAGTTTCCCCAGACTCCAACCCTACCTGTGGGCAGTGAGCTCACAGCTCTTGGCTTTCATTCCTGAGGTCCTCAGGGCTTGTCCCCATACACTGCCCTTTCCATTCCCTTGATCACTTGGCATTTTCCTCACTGCTGTGACTGACCCAGGACTTCTGTTCTCTGTTCGTGAACTTCCGCCCTCCAGCCAGAGCAAACCAGCACCCTGTGGTTAGGAGGCAAATCCCGTCACATTCCCAGTGGGGTAACAAGGCAAGTGATGCTGTGTCACCACCACCGGCTAGTGACAGAATAAATCTCCTGTGGCAAGAGACGCACACACACTGCAAAACTATGGACAATGTTGTAAACTCCGGCCAGAAGAGACACTTCTGTCTTCTCTGATGTTCTTTGAAACAGATTCATTTCCCCTTCGATCTTTTAATGAAAAATGTGGCCTTTTTTTTCTGGCAAAACCACAGGGTGAGGTTTAAAACAAATTCCAGTTAAGCATAGAGGGTAAATGCTGCATTTGGTTGGGGTAGAATCATTAGCTTTGCAGTCAGATAAGTGTGAGTTCAAATCCGAGCTCTGCCACATCTGGGAAGCATGATGAGTCCCAAAGAGTTGGCCACCAACCCCAAGGCCAGCTTAACCTAATAATGACAGTGTGACTCACCCTGAGGATGGATTATTTACAAAGCACCCTGCTCAGCCCTTTAGTCACAGGCTTCTTTTAATTCTCACAGTGACTCCATGAGGTGTTGACATTTACAGAAGAGGAAACTGAGACTCAGACACTTTATGGTTAGGAAATAGAGATGAGTTTTTCCCCAGGGAGGTGGGCCTTGATGCTGGAGCTCCCAGCCACCAGCCACTCTGACATGTGGCTGTGTTATTACTACTATTACTCTTGACAGACTCACATCTGGGATAAGACCTTGCCACCAGTGTAATGAAGACTCCCCAACTAGAATGTGATTCTTTGATTAAAGTGTTTCCCTCCCCTTCACCTCTGCATCCCCCCACCCTCCCTCCTCAACCCAGTGCAAAGTGACTTGCACATTGTAGAATCTCATTAAATGTCTACTGGTTGGTTACATGAATGGGCTTAGGTGATCTCTCCTTCCCTAGCCACCTGTTTTTGGTTTTTACTTTTTATGTATATACACACAATTTTTGTTTTAACTAATTTCCACCTATTTTTTAAAAATTGTGAATGACTTGTTGCAAAAGGAAACTGAAGAAATGCAGAAAATTCAGAAACTAAGAAGGTAAGAAAACAGTAATTATGATCCTCCCACCCAAAGGTACCATTTTGCCTGGAATCCTTCCAATCTACCTATGTAGAGATTTATGTTATTGATCATTATCTAAGAGACTCTTCTTTAAAACTTTATTTTTGCAATTAAAAATAGTATATTTGTGCACTAGAAATGGAAAAACCCAAAAGTAACACAAGTTACCCAGAATGTCATAACCAAGAGTGAATTGTTGGTAACATTTTGACATGTTTAGACTTGACTTCTCTTCACATTCCATTCTAAGAAAAAATATAAGATTTTTTTTTTCTTTACTCTTATCAGCTCCATGACATTCCATTGTGTGGCTGAACCAAAAATAATTTAACCAGCCCCAATTGTTGGGCATGTTAGTTGTTTCTAGTTAGTCAATAAATACCAGTGAGATAAACATCTCTGCTATTCCTGCTGCTAAGGGCTCTCTGGTCATTAGCCAGGGTAAGTACCTGGGGGTGGCCTCTGTGTGGCTCTCAAAATCCAAAATCTGAGTGTCATCTGCCTTCCACTGTCCTTGTTAGTACACCTCTGAGCTGTCTGTCACTCAGAGAGCATCCACTGGATTGGATTCAATTGGAGGAGGAGGTTTCTGGCAAGGAAATGACTTTGAGAGTGGCTCCTAGGAATCTCCTGCAGAGAGATCTTTGCAGAGAATCTTTTCCAGAGTTTTGACTTCTCATTTCTCTGTAGACAGACACACAAAAATAGAAGTCAAAAACAGAGAAAAATATTTTTAAAAACGAATTTGTTGGAAAAACACTCCAACAGTTCAGAGAGAGCAAAAAAGAACCAACAAAAAGTAGGATCTCCCCCCTACGCCAGATTCCTCATGTTCTTTCCAGAAGCAAACTTGGTCCACAACGTCATATACATGGGTCATTACAAAACTTCTGAGATACACAAAAATCAAGAAACGTATGGTGGTTCATGCCTGTAATCCTAGCATTAGGAAGGTCAAGGCAGATGGATTGCTTGAGCTCAGAAGTTTGAGGCCAGCCTGAGCAAGAGCCAGACCCTGTCTCTATTAAAAAAAAAAAAAAAAAAATATATATATATATATATATATATATATCAGCCAGGCGTGGTGGCATGCACCTTTAGTCCCAGCAATTCGGGAGGCTGAGGCAGGAGGAAGAAGGATTGCTTGAGCTCAAGAGTTTGAGGTTGCTGTGAGCTATGATGATGTCACGGCACTCTACCCAGGGTGACACTGTGAGACTCTGTTTGAAAAAAAAAATCCACATGGATGGAAACCAATGAAGCCCTCCCAATAATACTGATAAGTTGAGCAAGCTGACACTCGCATGGGTGAATTAGAAAGGACATTGTTAACCTTGTTTCTTGGGAGCAAAATAATAAATACGGTCTGTCTCAAAACTTTTGCAGTACCCATGTATATTCTTGCAGAATTCTCTGCATAATCACCT
This sequence comes from Loris lydekkerianus, assembly GCA_963574355.1. Lineage (NCBI taxonomy): Eukaryota > Metazoa > Chordata > Mammalia > Primates > Lorisidae > Loris > Loris lydekkerianus. Next base: position 24,422 of record CAUYPK010107621.1, on the reverse strand, counting down.
CTCTATCCAGCTCCACAATCATTTTTACCTATCCACTTGTTCACTTGCGCAGCTACATTGTTTTCTGTTTATCTGTGTAGTTAGCTAACCATTCATGCATCCATCTGCCTATTCATCCACATAAAAAGTGGGAATCTTTAATGAATGATTACCACAAATAGAGCAGTTCAGATGGGACTTCAAGAGGTAGGACCCCAAGTCCTCGGCTCAGCCACCAACCCACTTTGTAATTTTGGCCAAGATGCCCTGCTGCTCTCTGCCTCAGTTGCCTTCTGTGTAAAATGAGGTCCACAACATCTCCTAAAGGGGCTGTGAGTGTGCCTTGGAAAGTGCAGACCGGGAGCCAATGGAGGGGTGGACAGAAAGCCGGGCTGTCCCCTTGGGCCTGCAGTGAAGAAGAACATCAGCATGGCTTCCCACAGAGTGGGGGGAGCAGCAGAGGCCAGAGGGAAGCACAGTGGGTGAGGCGGCCACCGTGGCATTGTCTGCACACACCGGCACCCCCACCACCTGGTGGAAGGGGACAGAGAGAACTTTCATAAACATTACCTCACATGTTTTGTAGGAGATAAGGTGTTTGCTAAACTTTGTCAGAGGAGCTGGGCCGGGAGAGCCTTTCGCGTGACCTCCAGCAGGACAGCGGCCGCCTGCTCCAGCTGGCTGCGAAGGCCTGCAGCTTGGCTTGCCCAAAATATAGGCACCAGCAAGTGGGGCTGGCTCTATTTAGTGTAAATAGAGGCAAATGCTCTTGGGCTAAAGGACAAAGAGGTCACACTGGGAGAGGGACAGCAGCCTCTGCAGGTCAGGAGCCCATGTCTGGGGGAATGCTGAAAGCCAACCATTTGCCATTGGGGTTCAGCCCCGTCTTGTGACATTAGCTTTCTCTGTGGATGGGGTTGGTGTTTGACTCTGAGCCTCTGTGTAGCAGGACCTCAAGGGGCAACATTGATATAAAATACCATGTGAATAGTGTGCCCTTGAGTTGTGCAATGGGGAACCCAGTATAGGCACAGGGAAGTGGACACATTCTTGTGCCAAGAAGGGCCTCTGGGGTCCTGGGAAACCTAAGTTGGCCACCAGCTCCCCTGCTCCCACCGTTTACTCTCCTCTCAAAAACAGCAGGGCTGTGGCTGTACCATGTTGGTACTGGGTGGTAACTTTGTATCTTTTCTTATGTGAGTGAGACCTTCCTCCAGTTCCCAGGCCACTACTGCCAAGATGATGGCAGAGGCACAAGAGTCCCTTCCTGAATCAGTGCTCTCTAGACCCTTCCCAGGGAGCAGAAATGTCACAAATGTGCAGATTATCCTGGCTAAGTCTCAGGGCCTCTTGAGCATTGACTGAGAACCAGGATGTGGCCCATTTTCTTTTCCAGTTAAGGTTCCTGCTACATTAACAAGCGAGGAAATGCTAACACAGATTTGCAAAAATTGTGATGTCCTTGAAACATTTGCATGTAACAGATTACCACTTTCAACATACACTCACCTGAGCACACTGACGGTGGGTCCCACTCAGAGATGGGATCAAAGGTGTAAGTCCGAAGGTCTTCATGGATGTTAAACCCAGGACCAATTTCTTTCCAGCTCTACACTTTTGTCATCCAAAAGTGATGATTCAACTTAGAAAGTAGTGATGTCCTCGTTGCTGGAATCATGTAAGCAGAATGAATACCACTGAGGGGATCAACACAGGGGCCAGAGGGAAACGTACATGTCTGGTTCTAAATCAAGGCACAGAGCGGTCCTCCTTGTTGTGCTCATCTGGGCTGAGAACAAAGTCTGTGTCTCAGAGGCACTACACCTGGACAGCATCTTGACAGAAGCATAGTGTTTGATGAAATAAATAAAAAACCCAATTTGGGGTGAAAGGATGTATTTCACGTTGGCCAATGAGCCAATAGCTTTGTGTCTCTGAGCCTCGGTTTTCTCATCTACAAAATGGGAATGATAATTCCTGACTTGTGGGGCCTTGGTTAAACAGTAAAGGAGATAATAAACATTCGGTGCCCAACTCTGTGTCAGGGAAACAGTTGGCATTCAGATATGTGGCATAGGAAGCATGAGGCATCCCCTGAAGTGAAACACTGAGTCAAAAACCAGATATGGAACCAGTGAGGTGGCATGCACCTCTAGTCCAGGCTGCTCAAGGAGCATCACTTGTGGTCAGGAGGTCAAGAGCAGCCTGGGCAACATAGCAAGACCCCATCTCAAAAATGAAGTAAAATAAAATAAAAATAAAAATTAAGAAAAAGATAGAAGTCACTCTCTTTGGCTTTCTCTTCCCCCTCTGATTTTACAGGTCTGGAATCATCACCCACAGCTCTTCCACTCTGAGCTCAAGTGCTTGGCCTTACTCTGGCAATGTTAGAAACACATGTGTGAGGCCTGGGAATGAGCACAGGTGAGTAACCTCCTTTGGAATTAATGCATAGCTTCCAAGCACGTAGTCTTACCTTGACCAGTGGACCAGATAGACAGATAGTACCTTTATGAGAATAACTGTCATCTGTGTGGTTCTCATTATTTGCCCCTTACTTGCAGTATGATCAGTGGCAAGTTACTTAACATCTCTGAGCCTTAGATGCTTCATCTAGAAATCTGAGAAAATAATAACGCCTATTCATAGGGTGATTATGAAGATAAAATTAGCTCATACATGTAAAACAACTATGCTTGATACTTAGTAACTTCAAAACATAAATATAATGCACAATATAAATATAGCAAAACAATATAAAATTAGTTGTTACTTGCCAGGCACTGTGTTGTAAGTGCTTTACATGTAACTTTCTCTGAACAACCTTTGAAGTATCTGTTATTATTGTAATTCTTACATGACATTTGAAAAAACTGAAAAGTGAAGTAAATATTGCCCTCAGCACATTCAAAGTTCAAAACTGATGGTCTCAACCCAAATCCAGGGTCCCAATCTTTATGTAAAAGGTTGTCTATATCGCTTCACCACTCTTTAGTTAATAATAATCACCACAACAAAGATGCCAACAAGTATAAAAGTAAAGCCCACATGCCCCCCGCTAGTGCTACAAGCAGATGACATCAACCTAGGCTTTGCTGCCACAAAATCCCCCCAAGACAGCCCTACACCAGGGATTCTGAGCTTGAAGAGAGTCATCGGAGATATCCGTGTTTGGGAAACAGCTGTCTTTGACCCTGACTTCACAGCTGGGGAAACAGGGTCTGGAGAGGGGGCGCCTCTGAGACACCTGCTTCATGCTGCCCCCTCCTCATGCCCACCACACCTCCGGGTCTCTGCTTCTTGGGGTCCATTCATCTAAAAATCCTGTTCCTGATCAGCTCATTGTGCTGATGGTCGTAGAGGTTCTCATCAGCACACTCATCAGTCCTCGGCTGGGAAGAAATTCTGCTGATTCGAGAAGGCTCTGCTGCTGCCCCCACCAGCACCAGGCCCGTGGTGTTTGGCTTTCTCGCTCTGTGTTTCCTAATTCCATTTCTGGGGCTTAGTTATGATTACACAGCTTTATTATGTAAAGATGATTTTAAGTAATGGCCCTAATTAAGAGTGAATTTTAATTAAGCTTAATTCTGAGTCTGCCTCTGATTGCCAAAGATTTGGAGCCTGAGAAGAGGAAAGGCTGCCCGTGCACAGGACTCACATGTGAATTTGGTCTTCCTGCTGCCGAGCTGTTGCAGCCAGCTGGGTTGGCTTGATGTTCTGGCCTCTGGAATGCATCTCTTTATCAGGCTTCGAGGGTTGGGATGGACTATATACCACTTTTTTCTTCCACCCAAAGGCAAACTTAGAGGTTTGGCAATAAAAGGACAGAGTGGGGATTCTATCCCTCTGGGGGTACATAGCAACCTCATTGCTTCATGAAAAATAAAGCCAATCTCTTTCCCTCCACCTGCTCATAAGACCCACCTTACAGATAAGAAAACTGAAACTCAAGGAGGCCAAGACAGGAAATGAGGGCTGTGGGAAGGCTGGAAATCAAGCTTTGATCTCATTGCCTGAGCCCCCTTTGTCATATGCCTTCAAGTAAGCAACAGTCATTCCTGGGCTTGTAACAAACCGACCTTCTCCTCTGTCCTGTCTCACTGCCTAGGCCATTGTCCTGTCTCACTGCCTAGGCCATTGTCCTATCTCACTGCCTAGGCCATTGCTCCTCCACCTTTAATGGTTCAAATGCTGTGAAGATGAGTTTTGCCACATCCATACCCACAAATGCTACCATTGACTTAATGGAGAAAAGCATCTTAAGCCAATTTGTTTAGAAATGAATTTTTTATCCTAACCTTTAGAACTGCTATAAAGCAAAGGTTAGCATAAACAAATTAAAAAGGAAATAAAACAATACAAATCAGAAGTTACTTAACATCTCTGAGCCTTCCAAAGGCCCAAGACTAAGGCCAATCTGTCTTTAAAAAGCAGAGATGAGAAGGAAATTAAAGACACAAGAACACCAAATGGAGACTTTGTTACTAATGTAATTAGAAAGATTAAAAGAGAGTTGGAAAGATAATCATTATGTCACCATGTGATTCTACCATTTAAAGTCCTATCCAAGTGCCACCTAAAATCAATTCTCATTTGTCTAATACTTTCAGAAGCGCTGATCTAAGTCAATCTAGCTCAGGGTTCCAGGCTCTCTTGCCTCTGAATAACACTACCCCTCAACTGTTCCACTGATGACAAGCTCTGAACAGATGTCCAGCTCCCCTAACCCCCCCCAGCCCTGGCCCAAGGACAAGGTGTGGACATTCCTGTGGTGTTTCAAGTGAAAACACAGTGAAATCAATATGTTCTCTGAGGCTGCCTGATGGTGGCTGTTCATCCATAGAGGAGAGGCCTGAACCCGCCATCCTAAATGTCACTGCCATACCAGAATATTTTGTGATACTCAAGTTCCCATCTTAGAAAATCATCCACTAAGAAACTAAGTTCTGAAAACATTTTGATTTTCCTGGAGGGAAATGGAAAGTGAAAAATGGGATGCAATTACCTTCAAATAAAAGGGGCAATTTCATTCACCAATGCTACACTTAAGAGCTCAATTTGAAAACAGGAATTCAGTGAAGTCTCAGGCTGAGTTAAATGGAAAAAGAGAAAAAAGGAAATTATGTATTAATTCCCACCCATCTACCTCTTCTGACCGAACAAATCTTCCTTAGACTCAAAAACGATAAATGGACTTGAAATTAAATAAGCATTTTATGACTAACACTCCAAGCCACAGAACGTTTTTCCATTAAAATCTGAATAATCAGAAGACCCATTTGGTTAGCCTGACCAGTCTACTGTCACAGAAACCACCCTCTGTGGGGTATTTTTCTGAACATAGTTGAAGCAGCAGCTCCCTGCTCTTTTCCCAGGGATTTGGGGGTGAAGTTACCACCAAACCCTTTAGTTGAGCCAAAGACTCTTAGATGCACTTGCCTGACCTATACACCCACTTTCTCTACTGAGGGAATTTCACTAGAAGATAAGAAGAAATAACAGACTTGAATGAAATAGAACAGCATTATAGAAACTACCAGATGCCAAACAATGTAACAGACATCCTTAGTCCATTTCAGCCACTGATCATTCATTCTTCCTTATATTAAATCTTTTATTCCTGCCAGGTCATGGAAAAGTAGAAGAGTGGTTTTGTGACTGCCCTTGTTGGTTTCCCCAGGCACACAACATATTTTCTTTTACCATGAATAACTGAAGCCAGACTGCCCAGGAAGTGAACTCCTATTCTGCAAGTTTCCAGCTGTGAAACTTCGGGCCTCGGTTTCCATGTCCGTGAAGTGAAGATAATAGTAGCACCTACCTCATAGGATTGCTGGGAGGATTAAATGATATAGTGCTTATCACAATGCGTGGCCCCCAGTAAGCACTCAGTGGATGGTCAGGGGGTGATATCAACCCTGGATCAAGCTTGTGTCGTGGTTTATCTCAGCAGCTCCTGCCTGGCCTTTTGGAAAAAGATGCTCCTATGCCCAGAAGTATTTAAAAAACCCACAGGAAGGTTGCAAGAGACTCTTTTACAGGCCTCTGAGATGCTCTTCTGTCTTCAATCCAATTTTCTTCCCATCACATGAGGCACAGAGCTCTGGCTGAGCTGAGGCAGGCTCTGCCTACTTTCTTGCGAATCTGACTGTCAGGGTTGGGGCCCAGGGAAGAGGTGTGTGCTCAGATAAGTTCCTGCTCGGAAATCCATCTTGATTGTGGATCCAAAGAAAATCCTTCCAGGCTTTATCTGCACGTCCCCAAACCTGCGCACCCACACGCGTTTCTTCCTCTCTATACTTGTGGGCTGCACATCTGGGCAAAAAACAGTTCTGCAGGTCGCATCTTGCACATACATCTGTCCAGCCACACAATAAAATGCACGGTTTCTCCCTGAGTGAAGCTTAATGCGCCTCAACCTGGGGATTTATACTGAGCAATAAAATCCACAGAATAGAGAAATGCAAATAGATTGTAGAATATAATATTATCATTGTCAACATAAGAGACTTTTATTTACTACCCCCCAAAAGAAAATACACCATAGTGTCATTTGTTTCAGGGAATGCAAAAAAGGTTTCAACAACTAACAGGGCATGTTTCTGAGCAAAATACGCCCCATATATAATGTCAGAATGCACATTGTCGGTGGTCACTCGTGTGTCTGTGTTCGTGCAAACAAACCCGTGGAATTGAGTCATAGAGGGTCACTTCCAGCCTTCTCTCGGAGCCACAGCCCACCTACCTCCTCCGCCCACAAACAAACCCAACAGTACAGATGTATTCAGAGGAAGACAGGCCATGATCAACCAGCACATGCAGAATGAGGTGTTGGAGCTGTTGCTGATGTGGCTTCCCGAGGAACTAAATGGAGATGTGGTAGAAGTTATTAACCAGTGGTCCCCAGTGTTTTTGGCATCAGGGTCCTGTTTCATGGGAGACAACTTTCCCATGGACTAGGGGAAGAGGGCTTCAGGATGACTCAAGTGCATTACATCTCCACCTCAGGTCATCAGGCAGTAGATTCACAGAAGGAGTGCACAACCCAGATCCTGCACATGCACAACCGATCCTGCACATGACGGTAAGGTTTGTGCTCCTTTGAGAATCTAACACCACAGCTGATCTGACAGGAGACAGAGCTCAGGAGGGGTGGGAGTGATGGGAGTGGCTGTAAATGCAGGTGAAGCTCCCCTTGCTCACCCACCACTCACCTCCTGCTGTGCAGACTGCTTTCTAACAGGCCTTGGACACAGTACTGGGCCACAGCCCAGGAGTTGGAGACTGCAGGATTAGACCTCCCCTTTGCTGCTTTGGGCAAAGGGAGGTTGTAAAGACTCAACAGAGCAAAGGTGGGAGGCGACAGCACTCATCTTTTCTCTAGGATGTGTCCCTACAGCTCTACATCCCCCAGAAGCATCCTGCCAGCCTTTGTTGCAGGGATACTGACAACCCACGAGACCAATTATTTTTGTGGATTTGATTGAATAATAAATCTTTTCTACTTAGGGGCTTAGGTGTAGTAACAAACTCAGTTTTAGAAACCATTTTATTTCTGTCTAGCAAGGTAGGCTCTAGATTTAAAAGACTTTAAGCAGCAATAATTACCTGAATGGCTTTTGGTGGAGGGAGGGTAATGGGTGGGGCCACATCTATGGTGCATCTTAGAATGGGTACAGGCGATTGCACTAATGTACACAGCTATGATTTAACAAAAAAAAATAATAATAATTACCTGAATGGCATTTTATAAGAAAATATATTCCACTTGGTTCTCCCAACGGTTCTCCAGAAAATACTCAGGTATTATTATAACCAATTTACAGGTGAGAAAACAGAGGCTTGAGAGAGGTGAAGTACGCTATTCATGGTCATCACCCAGCTTGTGGGAGGGAGAATTGGCTCCAGATGGCTCAGTCCTGCGTCCTCTCCTACCCTGCCTGAGCACACAGCAGGGAAGCCCTCATGAGGCCTGTGCTGTGTGCTTGCCAGGGGCATATCCCTCGATGCTCACAGATTTGGTAGGTATTATTGCTCCTGCTTTACAGATGCTCAGATCCAAGCCTTGATTTAAAATCCTGTGAGGTATAAAATGAGAGCTTGAAGGTACTGTAGTCACCACCACACTGCATGTCAATAGGTGGTGGTGTCAATAGGTCATGAATTTCATCAACCAAATCAATAGCCTCGTTTTATATCCACAAATTCTTACTCTATCCTCGCAGCTTATTTTGGACAGAGAGTGTCCCTTGTATTTGAAAAGATGGTGCAGAAAGGAGCCCTTGGAAATCCCCAGGGTTTCTGAATGCACAGTGGACTGGAGGGGCCAAGACACTGGGTGCAATCAAAGAAGGCAAAGAGGAAAGCCCACCCCAGAGAGGGAGCTGGTCCTCCTGCTCCCCAGGATCAAATGCCAGGAGTCCTCTGACTCAGTTGCATCCCACCCTCTACAGAATCCTTCTCGAGAACCCACTATGTGACCCCAAAGTCATGACAGGATCCAAGGCATGGTGAGCTCCATCCGTTTGACTGCACTGGGCCTCCTCATTGCAGACTGACCACAGCAATAAAGGACTCGTCTACTGAAGCAATGGGCCTGTTCCCTGACATCTGGGGCTTACAGATAGTGGGGGAGACAGACAAGAATCAGATCAACAGGAAGGTCAGATCAGCTGCCTCGGGCTAAGAGGACAGCATGACAGGGGCATGAAGGAGGGCAGTCAGCACTAGATGCAGAGCCTAGAAAGGGCCCCCCTGGAGAGGAGGCACTGAGCTGAGGCCTGACTGGGCCTGAGAAGACGTTCCAGGACAGCGGTGGCAGGGGGTGGGGTGCTGAGCCATGGAGAGCTCTGTGTTGGGCAATCACTCACATCAGAGTTTCCATGATGACATGAGGGTCACATGGATCCCCAGAGTTTAATTTCAATCAACAATGAATCACAGCCACCCTGGGAGCACCACCACCCCACAACCAAACCTCCACCTCCTCCACCACACGCATGATGACAGTTTGTTTGACCAACAGAGAAAAGATTATTCCAAAATACACTTGGTAAAAACATCTGTGGGGAAGATGAAGTTTCCAGTTTCTCCTTTAAAGAGCTCTCATCTCTGGGTCTTCAGTACTTCTCATCGGATGGCACCTGCTGCAAGGGCTCTGCCCCAGGAGTTAATGTCACAAAGTCTGTATTTTCCTTTTGAGAATTCTGCTTAAAAGGGGCGTAGATGGAGGGTGTGTGTGAAGGCTTTATCGATCAGAGGCTAGTCAGCATTTGTGAGAGGGAGGAAAACTAGTGTTGAAGGAAAATGTCCATGCACCAGCTTAGAGCTGGGTGTTGTACTTGTGCTAGCTCCCTCAGTAGAAGGAGCGAGGCACTAAATACCCCACTTTTGCAGTCAAGGACATGGGGTCTCTGTGAGGCAAAGCAACTTTCTCAAGCTCCTACAGGAAGTGAGTGGCAAAATTAATTATATGGCATTAATTGCATTAATAAGATGCAGCACTCCCTAGGTTCCAGACGCCTTGCTCAGCACCTTCAGATCGTTCATGATTTCACTGATTTCTCGCTGTGTTTCATCACTGATCCCAGCTAGCAGATGAGAAGATTGGGATTCGGGGAGGTGAGGGAGCTTGCCAGGGCTTGCTCAGCTCCAAAGTCGTAAAGCTGGAATTCAAACCCATATATGTTTGATGCTTTCTTTTTTAAACACTGATGCCAACAAAGGAAAAGGTGAAAATGTTCTATATTAAAGAAGGTTAAAGAGACATGACCACTAAATGCAAAGCCTGATTCTAGACTGGAAACTATATTATAGGGGGAAATGCTATCAAGGGTGTTTTGTTGTCAACTGAGAAAATTGGAATGTGAATGGTAGATTAAAGGGTTGTATCGATTTTGAACTTAGGCTATTGGTAACTCTACTATGATTACGTCAGAGGGTATCTTCATCCTTAGGAAACTCACAGAAGTATTCAGGGCTGAAGAGACATGACATATGTAACTGCTTTAGGAGATGATCCAGATGAAAAAACAATGATGTGTGTGTTTATAGAAAGAATAAATGAGGCGATATGTTAATAGTACATTAATATAATGAATATACATAATTTTCTGTTAGATTGAAATTATCTCCAGATAAAATAGTTTAAAAGAAAGGGAGAAAGAGAATCACCGGATGTCATATAATGAGCTTGTGGGTATTTCCTGAGTCCTACTCCAAGGATGGTTCAATTATTTTCTGCGTCCTAATTCTTCCTCTCTGTCTGAAATTCCACCATTACTAATTAATTTCTTTAGTTTTACATGTTCAGTTTTTAAATGTCAATACCCTTGATAGTTATTTATCATTCAGATCTTAGGGGAACTGAGCTTGAAATAGTTATATTAATTGCTGGCTGAAACCTAGACCTAAGTAAATCTGACTGTTGAAGAGAGAAGAGGATTTGTGTCACAAAGTAATGCCAAGTGTGAGGCATCCCAGGAAAAGTTGTGCGGAGGGAAAATGGCACAGAATAAAGGCTACTGGGTACGAAAATGTGTCAAGAGTTGAGCTGCCAAGAGGAGGAAGAAGGAAACAGAAAAACAAACAAACAAACAAACAAAAAACATGCAATAGCAGACTATTATAAACAATCTTCACCTGTCAAGTCACAAAAGGGCCAGTCCCTGTAATGGGCCAGAGTTCACATCATTTTTTCCTCCTCTGCCAAGGTATCATTTTCTATGGAAAATAAATCCATAGCCTTAAAAAAAATGAATAGCAAATGTTGCTCTAATGATTACTAAAGCCATTATCACCTTGTACTTGTCTTTTGGGTTAACCTTGCCAGGCACAGAAAAATGAAAATAAGCATAAACAAGGAATAGTTTATATCTCTTTAGTAATAACAAATAAAAATAGGGATAATACGGAATGTTGATAAAGATGTTTTTACATGGAAAGAACCCAAGCAAAAATGTTTAATCTTGCTCATTATCAAAGAAATGGAATAAAATGAGTAATGATCTTGCATAAATGAATTAACAAAAATTAAAGGTAATGATAATACATAGTGAAGGTGCATTCTTGCAGAGCTCATGGCAAGTCAATAAATAAAATCATCTGGGAAGGCAACTGGTGATATGTTTCAGGAACCATAAAAGTGTTTATACTCCTAAGTGTGAGAGTTATAAACCCTAGAATTAAACAGTTAAATATAGGAAAATGTGCATGTTGTTATTCTTTAGTTATTCTTTAAATCTGAAAGTAACTTAAATGTTCAAAAATCAAAAAAAGGTAAATTATGGCATAGAGAGTTAATGGAATATTAATTTTTTTTATTAAATCATAGCTGTGTACATTGATATGATCATGGGGCATCATACACTAGGTTATGATGTTTGACACATTTTTATCACACTGGTTGACATAGCCTCCCTGGTGTTTTTTTAGTTATTGTGTTAAGACATTTACATTCTACATTTACTAAGTTTCACATATATCCTTGTAAGATGCACTGCAGGTGTGATCCCATCTGTCCCCCTCCATCTACCCCCCTCCCCCCTCCCTCCCCTCCCTTCCCCCTTCCCCCTATTCTTAGGTTGTAACTGGGTTATAGCTTTCATGTGAAAGCCCTAAATTAGTTTCATAGTAGGGGTGAGTACATTGGGTACTTTTTCTTCCATTCTTGAGATATTTTACTAAGAAGAATATTTTCCAGCTCCATCCATGTAAACATGAAAGAGATAAAGTCTCCATCTTTCTTTAAGGCTGCATAGTATTCCATGTATACAGATACCACAATTTATTAATCCATTCGTGGATCGATGGGCACTTGGGCTTTTTCCTTGACTTAGCAATTATGAATTGGGCTGCAATAAACATTCTGGTACAAATATTTTTGTTATAATGTGATCTTTGGTCTTCTGAGTATATACCTAGTAGAATATTAAAATGACAATTACAGGCCTGGTGCAGTGGCTCATGCCTTTAATCCCAGCTCTCAGGGAGGCCGAGGTGGGTAAGATCCCTGGAGCTCAGGAATTGGAGACCATCCTGAGCAAGAGCGAGATCTTGTCTCTACTAAAAATAGAAAAATTAGCCAAAATTGGCAGGTGTCTGTAGTCCCAGTTACTTGGGAGGCTGAGGCAGGAAGGAGGAGAGGTTGAACCCAAGAGTTTGAGGTCGCTGTGAGCTAAAACGATGTCATAGCACTCTACCCAGGGTGACAGAGCGAGGTTCTGCCTCAGAGTAATAGGATAAGATGAGATGATAAAATGAGTGTGGTAAATAAAGAATATGAGGCTATGGCCTGCATTTTGGACCCCTGAAGTTTACATGTTGAAGTTCTGGCCCCTAATGAGACTGTTTTGGGGGTAAGGAAGTAATTAAGCTCAAGTGATATCATAAAGGTGGGGCCTTGATCAGGTAGAATCAGTGTCCTTTATAAAGCAGGAGACACTGGAGCTGGCCCATATGTTGTCTCCACCACGTGAAGGCACAGCAAGCAGATGGCTGTCGCCAAGCCAGAAGAGAGCCCTCACCAGACATCTGACAGGCGGGCATCTGCATTTAGGTCTTCCCACTCTCCATAACTGTGAGAAAATAAATTTCTGTTGTTCAAGACACCCAATTTGAGGTTCCTTGTTATGGCACTCCAAGCTCATTAATCGAAAGCTCTTACCTTAACATGTTACCCACCATCATTTGTTGAGTGTTATGTGCCAAACACTTCCTATACATTGTCTCACCCAACAGTCCTAAACATCCTGAGGGGTAGGTGCTTTTACTATCATCAATTTAGACAGTCTGAAACCTGGGCACAGAGTGGTCATAATTGTCCCCAAGTCTCTCAGTAAAGAGACAAGGAGACCCAGTTTTGAACTGGGACTTGTCTGAGTCCAAGGCACAAAATCTTAAATTTTATACAAGTATAATATTTCAGACAAGCAAACAGTTTATTTTCAGCAGAAAAATAAAAGCGACATCAATTAGTATACCAGTTTGCATTCTTCCCAAGATGCACACCCAGTTTCCTAATCTCTACCCCGTGTCCCAGGCTTTACTCTGATGTGCTTAGAAAGGCATCATTAATGGGTCTCTGCCTGGGGACATCAGCTGGCTTCTGAGAAATCACAGGGAATTTAGAAATCATTTGCGATATACCAGATGCTGTCACTACCATTACCTGGTGTTCTGACATTTCCAGGCTGGTCTCCTTGTCAACAGGCCCGTCCCTTTGTCCTAGTAAGTGGGTTGGAAAATACTGACTGCTGTGGCTGACAGTTCTTGAGAATTCTAAGATAGAACCATCTTTAGAAATCTCCCCACCCACCCAGAAATCAAGGACTATATTACATAAACTCTTACACAGCACACAAGGCCCCTGCATAACCTAGCCCTAACATCCTAGCTTTACCCCTGGCAGCCCCTGCCCTCATCTCCTATTCCCATCGTACTATGTTTCTTATATATCCCTGAAAATATCTTACTTCACCTCACATGTGGGCAAATGATTTTCCCTAAGCCCAGCGTGCCCTTTGTCTCAGTTCAACTTTTCCTGTTAAACTATGGTTTGTCCTTTCTTTTATCCCAACCTAGAGACCAGTTCCTCCAGGAACCCTTCCCTGACTCCTGAATTAGAGTAGGTTCCCCTCCTAGGGGCTCTCCAGTCTCTAAGGTGTTAGCTTTGCTTGGGTCCTCCTTAATCTCCTCATAAAGGCTCCGTTCCCTCCTTCAGTAAGCTCCCTGTCGTCCCACAAACCAAGGATATATCTGTCTTATTCCCTTACTTTTTTCATGAATGAATAAGGAAAGGAGCACCCAATTAATTTTGTGAAGGCAAAAAAGTGGAAACTAAATAAACACATGTATATCTATAGAGAAAAAAAAAAAGAAAGAAAGAAAGAAAGGGGCACCAAAGAGTAACCTTAACCTGAACTTCCACGCTCACTTCAGCAGCACATGTGTTAAAATTAAAATGAATTTTCATGCTGAAAGCCCTATAAGGGTTTTGAGTTAAGCTCATGATTTTGTAATGTGAGAAGCAGTTTAGAAAACTATATACCTTAGATCTTGGTCAAACAGACCTGATTTCTTTGGATTTGATATTCCTAAACGGAGGAGGGAGTTAAAAAAAAAAGACCTGATTTCAAATCCCAGACTGCAAATCTCTCTGACTTTAAACAAGTGACCTAACTGCTTTACACCTCAATTTCCACATCTGTAAAATTCAGGGAAGCATTACCTCTGTCTTGTAGTGGTTTGTGTGTGTGTGTGTGTTTTGTGCAAAAGGTCAATGTTTATTAAAAGACAGTGTACTCCAGAGACATCTACCTTCTCAAGTGGACGAGACCCTGAGTTTAGTGACACTTTTCCCCTTTATGCTGATTTTCCAAATCTATATTAGTGATTGGGGAGGTAAAATATTTATGATTGTTCCTGGAAAGGAGGAAAACTTACTGAATGGAGACTCCTCCCATTTCTATCCCTGTAAGGCAATTTCCAAAAGTTGTCATAGTATTTGTAAACTGTGATAAAAGTGGTGACAATTTTACTATGTTGATGAAAATGGGTCACTTGAGACGACTGTCACTTGCAGGCATGCTGCAAAGACCCCTTTTTGTGGCCTTGGCCGTATCTCCACATTGAGGCCTCTCCACTTCTGAGACTTGTTTTTGTAGAACAAACATCAGTTCACTTTTTGGAAGCCTTCTCAAAATGCTTTTTTTTTTCTTGGCAGCCCACTCTGGTAATTTTGTTCCTCTTATTATGGACAAGGGATCACCTAGAGTCATCTGCCTCTGTCTCTCCTTCACCCTACCTAACAGAATAAACACAACTTTAAGACACGATTGACGTTTGTAGTATTTCTTCCATATGAATTATGATTAGAAAAGCACAAGAAATAGTTAAAGACATCATCACATTCCTCACATATAGAATTTCTCTATGAATTGTGTGATTCATAAATGTGTGAATACTGGTTATAGAATGACACTGTCTTCACATTTGTAGGGGTTTTCTTTGTCCTAAAATTGTCATATATAGAATGGTTTGAGCAGAAGTTAAACACTTTCAGATTCTTCACTTTATACCATTTCTGGTAAACATGAATTCTCCTGTATACAGAAAACTGTGTTTACGGCCATAAAGCTTCGTCACACCTTCATATGGTGATGATTTTTCTCTGGCATGATTTCTCTTATGTTGACTAAGGGCCAAGCACCTGTTAAAACCTTTGCCATCGTGCTCACTTTGGCAGTACATACACTAAAACAGGAACGATACAGAGAAGATTAGCATGGCCCCGTGTAAAGATGACATGCAAATGCATGAGCGCTCAACATTTTCGACACACCATTTGGGGACAAGAGAGAATTATAAGAGAGACTTTCACCTAACAAATGCAATTAGTGTAACCTGGTTTCTTGTATACTCAATTAATCCCCAATAATTAAAAAACAAAACCCTCTCATATTATTCACATCTGTGGGATTTCTCTCACTATGACTGTTTCGTAGTGTTATTGTGAGAATCAGACATCAGAACCACGGAACATTAGGCATTGTCCCTGACCCTGGTAAACACTGGATAAATATTAGCCACAAGGATTAGGATTTGTCGTGTTTTTACATTTATCATCATGGTTATGATTTTTAAAGCCATATATAAAAGTGAAAGAACCAGACAGACATAGACATTCTGAAGGCTGCTGCAGTAGAAACCTGGCTATAAATGTGCAAAGTGTAATCGACTCCTAAACCAGATGTTGGATGTACTGCAGCAACTGGCAGGTGCTCAAACAGAATCTACCTCACAAACAAGATTTCTGTTTCCTTTGTTAAGATTCAACCTGATTAGGGAAAAATAAAAAACATCCTTTTGAATTCCTGACCCCCTGGTGTCCACAATAAGACAGGTGCATTCTATTAAATCAGGTGTGAAAACTTAAGTGAAGCAAGTAATTCTTGAGTCTCAAAATTACTTTTATTTCAGCCATCTTTACCTAGAAAAACAGGATAATATTATAAAATGGGGTTCCAGCTGTATTTGTGACTACAGGCATACATATGGCAGCTGAAGAGGTCCATGGGTGGAAGGCAATGTGGCATAGTGGCTGGACACACAGATTTCAGATCCCAGTACCAGAGCTTACCAGCTGTACCACCTTGGTAAATTGCTTTCCCTCACTATGCCTCAGTTTCTTCATCTGTATAAAGGGTCTAATGATAATACCTACCTCGGAGGATTTCATATGAGGATTAAATGAATTAGTGTTTATAAAATGTATAAAAAGAGCACTACATACTAAATGTTTGTGAAATAAACAATAGGACTTTAAGACTGACTCGAGAGACAAAATTATAAATTGTAACCTCAGAGCCTCCGGGACCATGGCTGTGTATATTTATTTCCACATTTTCTTTTCAAACATGTCAGGAAAGAGGTAGAAAGAAAATGCTTTTTATTCTGTCTGTGTAGCTGGCAATTCCTATGGGGGAGAAATCAATGAGAATTTGATAAACAGTTTGCAACTCTCTCCGACAAATACCTAAAATTGATTCCACTAAGATCCTTGACTTTCAAGTCCTCTATAAAGAAGGAAAAAATAAACATAGGCTTTTCCTCTAAGGCAGGAGATGAAATTTTATTATTTCCAGTAATAATAATACTATTTATTTATTAATTATTATTATTTTGAGACAGCATCTCACTATGTCACTCTGGGTAGAGTACTGTGGCATCGCAGCTCACAGAAACCTCAAACGATTTTGAGCAATTCTCTTGCCTTAGCCTCCCAAGTAGCTGGGACTACAGGCGCCCACCACAATGCCCGGTTATTTTTTGGTTGAAGTTGTCATTATTTAGCAGGCCAGGGCTGGGCTCCAATCCACCAGCCTTGGTGTATGTGGCTGGCTTCCTACTCACTGAGCTACGGGCACCGAGCCAATAACAATATTTTTTAAAAAGGTTAGACCAGACTGGGTGTGGTGGCTCACACCTGTAATCCTAGCATTCTGGGTGGCCGAGGTGGGAAGATCACTTGAGTCCAGGAGTTTCAGACCAGCCTGAACAGGAGTGAGACCCTGTCGCTACTAAAAATAGAAAAATTAGCCAGGTGTCCCGGCAGGTACCTATAGTTCCAGTTACTTGGGAGCCTGAGGTAGTTGGATACTTGAGCCCACGAATTGGAGGTTGCTGTGAGCTAGGCTGACGACACAGCACTCTAGCCTGGGCAACAGAGTGAGACTGTCTCTGAATAAATGAACAAATAAATAAGTTAGGCCTTGAATACTTGAGCCAAAGTCGCTTTACTTTATGAGAGGTAAACCATAAAAGATGATAGCAGTACTCAAAATAATAACCAGCAACAAATATCTTCCATTTACATGGTGCTTTGAAGATCTCAAAATGTACCTGTACTATCTATCGATTGTCTTCCACATATGCCCTGGTCCTCTTGCAGTGCAGAATACAAAGCACGTGGCCCCAAATTAATTTTTGTGCATCATTCTGTATAAGCCTCTATTCACAAGCAAATGTTCTCATGTATCTGGGCCTCAGCTTTCCTGTTCATGAAACAGGGGTGAGCTCCCTACCTTATGGCGAGTTGCAGGTCCTGAGAGAGCTAACTATGTAAAGCTGCTGCCACAGGATGACCTGGACGTGTTTTCAGTGTTACTCCTTCACATGTTAGAGTTTGAAGATTACATTAAGAGAGTAGCGTGTAGAGCCAGGTTAGATGAAAGTGCCTTGAAAATGTCACCTCAAACACTATTTTAAATGGGATTCATATATTAAGGAATGATTGTTCAGTTTTTACCTATGATAACAGTAATAAGGTTCTCTCTTTTAAAAGAGGCTCTTCCACGTTGTAGCTTCCAAATGCCATTATCAACTAAAAAGAGCCAGGGCTCCCTGGGAAGAACAGCTAATCCCAGGTCTAAGGCAGGAAATGTGCCATTTTGTCCTGCCAGATAGCAAGGAGGCCAGGGAGTACTAGGACTGTGACTGGAAGACTTGGAGAGACTCCTACTGGCCAAAAATAGTACAATTTGAGCATCAATAAAGATAATAATTGCAAAGGATTAAAAACAACAATTATGCTAAATCCATGATTTTATAAATGACATTAAAAAAAATGATCACTTATGGAAGATTCTGAGAGCCACCAGTTCATTGTTTTCGAATCTACTTAGTAAAGGGGTAGGCAGAAATTAAGCCCGTAGTCTTCTGTTACTATATGAACAATCCTCTGCATAACCAAATAGTTAAATAGGAGATCAGCTAATAAACACAGAGGGAATGGTAGAGTACCAGCATTTTGTACACTCCAAAGAATACACGAATGAATCCAGTCAAAGATCATTCATCTTTCTCCATATCAACAAATACGGACAGTAAGTGCCTATGAAGTGGCCTCATCCTTTCAAAAGAACAAAACCACAGAATCTTGTCAAGCTTCTACATCTACATTCTACATGATGGAAAATGCGGAGAACAAAGAAATATGTCAAATAACATCACAGAGATACAGGGAGCAAAATGTGTAAGATTTTAAGAATCTATAAGAGAAATAACAGAGTTTCTTTAAAACAACAACACAACAATTAAGAAGACAGTAGCTTGCAGAAGCCCATCTTGTACTTACAAGAGCCCAAGAGTGAGGTCCTCCTTATATTCTGCACCCTGGGTACCTCTCTTGACTTACCCCAGACCCTGCCTAGTAGGGCACCTCTCTCTCTTATGTCCCTGAACTCCAGATATGATCAAACTGGAATGCTATGGAAAGGGCTGTCATCATCCATGCTCTGAACACCCAACTCCTATTAATTCTCTCTGGGATTTCACTTGTAGTCTATCAACACCTCCCCTCTCTGCCAAGCCAGTGCTGGCCCTTCCTTGTGCAGTGGATTTCTCATGACTGGGAGCAGGACTTTACACTCAATCTGCATAAACTTAATCTTTCTTTCAACAATTACTGAAACGGAACATCATCGTTTTTTAGGGCCTTATTGCTTGTTCAGCATACTAGTTATTTTCTCAGTCCTTGTTTTTATTCATTCATTTAACACCTATTTCCTGAGCACCTACTGTGAGCCAAGCCCTATGCTTAGAGCATGGAAATGGATGACTAAGTTCTCTGTCCTTAAGGATCTATGGACAGATCTGTGTCCTTGAGGATCTGTGTCCAATGGAAGACGAGCCGGCAAATAGTAGACAATTGCATGATGGACTGAGCGGGATGGTAGAGAAAAATGGTAGCAGTGAGTGAGCAGAGGGGCATCTAAACCAGGCGAGAGGGCCAGGGAAGGCTGCTAGAGGAGGCGCCAGGAGACTGAGAGCAGAGAGGGGTGACCCGAAACTGTGTATCAGTAGAGCTGATAAGCCTTCTATGTTTTTCCCCAAGTTGTTACTAATCATCATAGGAAAAGGACCAAGGGTAAACCTGTAGCAACTAGGAAAACACTCCCATCTGAGAAAGAAAGTCCCTCTGATGAAGGCCAGATGAGCTCCGGAGGCTGCTGCTCTTTAATAGGGGGCCTCCGTGCATGTTACAAAGAGCATTCACCTGTAGGCAGAAGGACTAGAGAAAGGCAGCCCAAAGCAGCTGAGTTTGCCTCCTCCTCTTCTCCCAACTCCCTCAGCATGGTCTGCATAACCCAAGCACAGGGGATGGGGCCCTTGAGGGGTTAGATTTTTATTTCTCTGCTTCTCCCCTCTGTCCATCTATATACACTAACTGGCCTTCCTCAGTGCAAGAGAGAGCGACCAGCCCACAGTCCAAAAGTCAGACTAAAGGAGGCTAATTATTCAGGGCTCCAAAGGTAGGAGTATCAGTCAGCAGACTTGCAAACCTCCAACCTGCATCAGGGCCCTGGTGCGCGGCTGAGGCTGACTCTTTACTAAGGAAACAGTGCCCCCTGCTGTCACTCCTGACTATTGCAGCGTTGCTTTGTGAAAGCTTCATTGCCTGAGCTGCGCCGAGATTTTATAATATTTACACTCCTCCATTACACCTGTAGAAAGAAGTCCAGCAGGACCAGTGTTCATTGCCTTTGTTCATGTGTTCGATTTATTTCAAATGAATTTGGTGTTGAAGATACCATCTGCTATTATTATTAACGATAATAATAATTATGAATTATCAAATACTTATAAGCCAGGTATTGTGCTAAGTGCTTCTAGCATTATTTTATTCAAATCTGTCAGCAAAAGATTATTATATCCATTTTATGGATTAAGAATCTAAAAACATTGATTGCTTGTTATGACTATTTTATTTAGTAATTTAACGCTTACATATTCACCCCACACACTTGTTTTGAGCACCTGGGCTATCTCAGGCTGGGCAGCAGTGATTTTCAACTGGCATTCTGTGAGAGGACTGCAGGTGTGCCACAGATACTTTTAAAGATCATTAATTAAATTATTTTTGAAAGAATTTCAAAGCATAGTAAGTACATTTATTTTTTTTATTGGTTTTTTTTTTTTTTTTTTTTTTTTTTTTGAGACAGAGCCTCAAGCTGTCGCCCTGGGTAGAGTGCTGTGGCATCACAGCTCACAGCAACCTCCAACTCCTGGGCTCAAGCGTGTCTCCCGCCTCTGCCTCCCAAGTAGCTGGGACTACAGGCGCCCGCCACAATGCCCGGCTAGTTTTTGGTTGCAGCTGTCCTTGTTTGGCAGGCCCAGGCTGGATTCGAACCTGCCAGCTCAGGCGTACATGGCTGGCGCCCTAGCAGCTCGAGCCACAGTCGCTGAGCCTTTACTGGGTTTTTTAATGAACATAATGTAAGTGTGCAGTGGAAGTGTAACTATAGGTTTAAGTGTGCCATGAGATAAAGACATTGAAAAATTGCTTAAGCCCAAGAGTTTGAGGTTGCTGTAAACTGTGATGCCACAGCACTTTACCGAGGGCAACATAGTGAGACTCTGTCTCAGAAAAAAAGGTTGAAGAACACTGCTCCAGAGGTACAGTTATGAATATATCACTGCCTTTGGCTTTGTGAAGATGTGTTAGAGTAAGGAGGGAGAGCAAGAGGACAAAGAGAAACTTGTGCTGATTGAACATCTGATCTGTGCACTCTGCCTGGTATTTTTAGTTGGACTATTTCATCTAATCCTTCAACAATCCTAGGAGGTAGGGTTTTATGTATCCATTAGCCAGGTGGGGAAAACGGAGGCTCAGAGAGGTCAAATGACTTTCCTAAGGTTTTACAGTTGATTGATGGAGGAGCTGGGATTCAAACTCAGGTCTTCCTAATGGTAAAGCCATAGTTTTTAAGAAGATATATTGAAAGAGATGCTATTAATTTTTAAAAATAGGATTAATAAGTCCCCAGAGAGGATCAAGAAGATGGAGTGGGCAACTCAGCCTAGAGGCAGTCAGATACTTCACTAAAACCGTGATCTTAGTGTTCTGTTGACCATTCAGTTCCTCAGTCCATCCAGTGAGCTCAAAACCTGTTTGTGAGCACCTACTATGTGCTGGGCATTTTCCTGGAAAACACAGAGATGGTGAACAAGGTAGCCTAAGAAAGCCCTCATGGATCTTACAATCAGGAGGTTAAGGGGGCCTAGTGTTCAACCGTGGGACTCCCACAACCCTCAGATTGGGATCACGTGCTGAGAAGAAAGAGGGGCCTAACAGGGTGCTGCAGGGCAAAGACAAGGGTGTGTTCTGAAGACCCGGATGTGCAAGTCATACCTGAGCTGCCATAGAAAGTTGGGGAACACCAAGGAAAGAGGATGGAAGAACCTCCCGGCAGGAGGGGCAGCATGCATGGAGGTGGAAGCAGGAGGCAGGGGGAGCAGGAGGGGAGGAGAAGGAGGCCACAGAGGTGCTCATGGGCAAGTAAACGAAGCTAAGAGTTTGGAACTTTAGCCTTAGAGCAGCCTTCCCAAACTAGCAGTAGGGAAGCATGAGCTCTGCTTTTTATATATGATACATAATATTTGTACATATTTGGGGGGTACATGTGGCATTTTGTTATATGCACAGAAAGGGTAATTATCCAGTTGGAGTATTTAGTGTGCCCATCACCACAACCACTTATTTCTGTGTTGAGAAAATTCCAATTCCTCTCTTGTAGCTATGTTGAAAGGTCTTAAATACATTGTTACCCCCGGGCCCAGCTGCTCACGCCTGTAATCCCAGCACTGTGGGAGGCCGAGGAGGGAGAATTGCTTGAGCTCAGGAGTTCCGGACTTGCCTAAAAAAATGACAAACCCAGCCAGGTGCCACGGTGAGCTCCTGTAATCCCAGGAGCTTCCAGAGGCTGACGCCCACAGCCCGAGTCTGAGGTAGCAGTGAGCTATGACGCCATTGCACTCTGCTCAGGGCACAGGGTGGGACTCTGTCTCAACAACAACAACAACAACAAAAAGGCAAAGAAATAAGAAATAAGCAAGGAAATAAAAAAATATAATGCATTGTTACCTAACATCACCTTACTGTGCCATTATACACTAGAACTTACTGCTTCTATCTGAACGTATGTTTGTGCCCATTAACCAGATCTTCTTTGTCCCCACCTCCATCCTTCCTGACCTCTGGTAACCACCAGTCCATTCTCTATCTTCATGAGACCCACTTTTATAGCTTCCACATGTGAGTGAAAAAACAATATTTGTCTTTCTGTGCTTGGCTTATCACTTAACATAAAGGCCTCCAGTTCCATCTATGTTGCTGCAAATGATAAGAATTCATTTATGGCTAGATAGTATTCCATCGTGTACATACAACACATTTTCTTTCTTTCTTTTTTCTTTTTCTTTTTTTTTGGCAGTTTTTGGCCGGGGCTGGGCTTGAACCCACCACCTCTGGCATATGGGGCTGGCGCCCTACTCCTTTGAGCCACATGTGCCGCCCCAACACATTTTCTTTATTTGTTCATCCATTAACTTAATTCTTTATCTTTGCTATTGTGAATAGCACTTCAGTAAATATGGAGGTGCAGGTATTTTCTTTTCTGGATTTGTTCAGGATATAATTCCCACTGTAATGATGCTGATGGCTAGCACCATAATGATAATAAAATTCATTTCATCCAATAATTTGCATCACATGGTATGTGGGTGGAGTGCGCTGAGGACCTATATCTGCTCTAGGGAGGGAAGCCTACCCATCCTAGGGTTAACACTCTGATTTCCTTTCCTTTTCTACTTAAAAAAAAAAATCATTATTAAATCATAACTGTGTACATCAATGCATTTATGGGGTACAATGTGCTGATTTGATATACAATGTGGAATGCTTATATAACCATCTCTTTGCTTACTTGTTGTGGCAAAAACATTCATACTCCATTCTTAGTAGTTTAGAAATGTACCATTGCATTATGCACATTAGGTTGGATCCCTCAAATACCCTCCCTCCTCCTGGCCTCCCCCCTCCCTTTCCCTCTCTTTCCTCTTCCCTCCTTCTTTCTGGACTATACTTAAGTTTTGCCATTCCTAGGAATGTGTGGGTGATTATACACTGATTTCATAGTAATATTGAAGACATTGGATACTTTTTTTCCATTCTTGAGATACTTTACTAAGAAGAGTATGTTCCAGCTCCATCCAGGTAAACATAAAAGATGTGAAGTCTCCATCTTTTTATGGCTGCATAGTATTCCATGGTATACATATACCACAATTTGCTAATCCATTCATGGGTTGATGGGCACTTGGGTTGCTTCCATGACTTGGCTATTATATATTGGGCTGCAATAAACATTCTGGTACAAATGTCTTTGTTGTAAAATGATTTTTGATCATCTGGGTATATACCTAGTAGAGGAATTGCAGGATCAAATGGTAGGTCTACTTTTAGTTCCTTGAGTGTTCTCCAAACTTCTTTCCAAAAAGGTCGTATTAGCTTGCATTCCCACCAACAGTGTAGAAGTGTTCCCTTTTCTCCACATCCATGCCAACATCTGTAGTTTTGGGATTTTGTTATGTAGGTTAATGTTACTGGAGTTAGATGATATCTCAAAATGGTTTTGTTTATATTTCTCTGATGGTGAGCATTTTTTCATGTGTTTGTAGGCCATGCGTCTGTCTTCTTCAGAGAAGTTTCTGTTCAAGTCTCTTGCCCACATAGAAATGGGGTTATTTTTTTTTCTTATTGATGACCTTGAGCTCTCTGTGGATTCTAGTTATCAGACCTTTGTCAGAAGCATAACCTGCAAATATCTTTTCCCATTCTGCTGTTTGCTTTATTCACTGTGCTATTGGATGTGCAGTAGCTTTTTAGTTTGATCAGATCCCAGTAATAAAATTTTGGTGTTGCTATACTATAAATCTATAGTGATCAAAACAGCCTGGTACTGGCACAAAAATAGAGAGGTAGATGTATGGAACATAATAGAGAACCAAGAGATGAACCCAGACACATAGAGTTATTTGATCTTTGACAAACCTATCAAGAACATTTAATGGGGGAAAGATTCCCTATTTAACAAACGGTGCTG
>CAUYPK010107617.1:0-19512 GCA_963574355.1 Loris lydekkerianus | reverse complement strand
CCAATGTACTCAGCCCTACTATGAAGCTAAACTATAGCTTTCACATGAAGGCTATAACCCAACTATACCTCAAGACTATGAGGAAAGGACCAAGGAAGGGGAAGGGAGGGGGGAGGTTTGGGTGGAGGGAAGGTAATGGGTTGGGCCACATCTATGGTGCATATTTTTATCTATAATAATAAAAAAAAAAAAGAATACAAAATTAGATCAAGTAAAATGTAGTCATATAAATGCATTTGCAAGAGACATATATGGCTGGATACTTTCTAGACAGCATTTATATAGGAACAGTACAGCTAGAAGTGACTATAACAGTTTGCTTATTGATTGATGGAATTTTGGACTCAGTATTCCACCAAAGTTGACATATTAGAATGTCCTTTGCATATTGGAAGGATGTACCCACAGGTCAAAGAACAGAACACAAAGGTCGTTTATCATTTGCAACATGCATATCTGTACCTATTGCATCCTTTTAGAAGACTAAGAAGGCACTGTGTTCACTATACCACGAGAAGTGCATTAGTGAAGGAAGCATCATTCTTGAAAAGTTCCATGATTAGTAGGATGACAGATGACTCTCTGAATTTAGTGGAACTGATGGGATCTAAAAGTGATAGAGGCCAAGTGGCAGCACTTAACCACCAGAAACAAGGTAGGAGAAATTACTACAATGTAACCAGAAGGTTTTGATCTGGCAAACTATAGATCATGATACATCTAGGAAGGCAATAGATGAACAGCCTACTAGATTTAGCATCCCAGCTAAATCTTTAGGGGTTCAGCTGTTTAGAGCATGTCAGGCTATCTCCTCTGAAATGAGTTACTGAAGTATCATTTGGTCAGTACAAGAGTAAAAATTTTAGTTCTGGTTACTGGAAATGTTAATCGAGTCACAACATGAATCTCTCCCTCTCACCAAGTTTTTAGACTTTAGGCAGCTCAAGGATCCAGAGTCTCTTGATTGATGGAAAGGCCAGGCCCCTTTGATCTTGGTCCAAGATCTTCCACATGACCATCCAATAGTTATTTCCCCACTTACTGAGTGTATGATTAGAATAGACATGCTTGGCAATAGGAAGAATCTCTACAATGGCTCTCTGACTTGTGGAGTTAAGACTTTAATGGTAGGAAAGGTCAGGTAACTGCAGAGATTCATACATAAATCAGAGATGTAAAAATATAGGACTAGTGAGTCCTATTCTATACAGGCAGTGATTACTGTCTGGCCTGGTTAGAAGGTGGATAGATCTTGGAAAATAATTATGAATAATCACACACTTAATCGGGTGGTAACTACAACTACAGCTTCTCTTCTGTAGTGTTTTCTTTATTGGAGTAAATCAACACAGTGCCAGCACCTGACCTGTAGCTGTTCACCTGGCAAGTGCTTTTTTTTCTCTATTACCAATTTGCAAGGACCACTAGAAGGAATTGGTTTCAAGGGACGCTTTCTGGTTTTATCTTAGGGCTATGTCGCCTTTCCTGCTCTCTGCTTGTCTACAGAATCCTGATCATCTTGACCGTCCACAGGACATCACAGTGACCTGCTGCAGTTGCTGCTTTGGCCTGATATGCAGAAAGCAGCCAGTACACCAGATGCCTTATTAAGGCACATGTGAGACAGAGGGCTGAAGAAAACCCCTATGAATATTCAAAGGCATGGCACCACCCCCACCCCACCCCCAGCTAAATCTCTAGGGGTTCAAGCAGGGGTCCTCAAACTTTTTAAACAGGGGGCCAGTTCACTGTCCCTCAGACCATTGGAGGGCCGGACTATAGTTTAAAAAAACAACTATGAACAAACTCCTGTGCACACTGCACACATCTTATTTTGAAGTAAAAAAAGCAAAACGGGAACAAATACAATCACACCGCCTCATGTGGCCCGTGGGCTGCAGTTTGAGGATCCCTGGTTTAGAGCATGTCAGGCTATCTCCTCTGAAATGAGTTACTACATCTTGTTTTATGTGCCACTGAAAAGAAGGCACGGTGGTTTGGGGGCCTCTTTGGATTTTTGGAGATAATATGTACTCCATGTTAGTATTCTACTCCAACCCATTTCCCAGGTTCTGAAGAAGAAGTTTCGTCCTAGAACAAGGGAGTAACACACACTGCTTGTCCACTGTGCTTTATGACTCAACAGATCCAGTGATCCTCAATGTTGTGGCATATAGAGATGCTATATGGAGCTTCTGGCAAATACCAATAGAACAAAGTCATGCCCTGTTCTACTGATAATGCTTCCCATTTTGAGAAAAAGCACCTGTTAGAGTAATCATACAACCCAAGGTGCCATCACAAACAGAATTATCCAGTCTGGCAGTTACCACCTTAACCAAAGCGTAAGGTTGGGTATGGTAACAGCAATCCTCTGACAAGTGGAAATAGCATATGAGGAATTAGGCTAAAGCCAGTTCAAAACATGCAAATTGCATCAGAAAGTGGCTCAGTTCCCTACACCTCTTACTCATTCCTGGCTACTGGCCCTTCAGTCTATACCTGCAGTCTCCTGAGGAAGTTCTTTTCCATCAGCTGATGAAAAAGGGGAAAAAAAACTCAGGCCTGGTTCACAGACATTGCTTCGTGATATGCTGGCACCAACCAGAAGTGGACTGTTAGAACATTTCAAGCCCAATAAGTGATATCCTTGAAAAAGAATGGTGAAATAAAATCCTCCTAGGGAGCAAAACATCAGCAGAACATCTGGTTGTCTCATTTTTTCTGTGCCAAGGGATGGTCAGAAATATAAATCGATACTGATTCATGAAGAGTTTAAGATGGGACTAGAATATCTTAATCAGAAAGCGATAAAATGCTTAAAGAATGATGAGGACATGTTAGAAGGACATAGGAGCCAGCCTGAAGAGACTGCCACTGGCTAAAATTTGAGCATCCAATGAAGAAGAAGGAAGGAGAAAAAATAGAAAAAGTAATGGTAATGGTTTATAACCCCTTGATTAAAATAGGAAACTTGAAGTCTATGGTGATAAAATTAAATTGAAGGTTTGATGAAGAATGGGATATTTACATACATGGAAAAAGAGTAGCTGGGCAGTGGGGAGGTCTGGACATCACCCCCTTAACCAAGAGATCAAAGTGAACAAACTGAAAATGGTGCCACCTGCTGGGAGGCTCAGGAAGCAAATGTCACTTTGCCATGGGCCTCCTAAGAAAGCACACTTTACTCAGGAGGAAACATCAGAAACCTAAATTAAAGGCCACTCCACAAAGTAACTGGCCTGTAATCTTCAAGAATGCCAACTCATTTACTGCTTAGAAGTCCACTGTCGGGGGGGAAAGTGTCAAGTCACGAAGTCAAAGAAAGACCAAGGAACGTTCCAGATTGAAAGAGGTGAAAGGAGCGTGACAACTACACATACCACATGGCTCTGCATTGAATCTTTTCATTATAAAGGACATTATTGAGACAATTGGTGAAATTTGAAATTGGGTCCATAGATTAGATAGTAATTTCAATATTGATATCAGTTTCAATATATAGATTGCTGGTTATTGTAATGGGTTGAAGGGTTGAAGGGTATCTTCATATGAGATATGTCTACATCCTAATCCCCGAAGCCTGTCAACAGGACCTCATTTGAAAAAAGTGTCTTTATAGATGAAATTAACTTTAGGATCTTGAGATAATCATTCTGGATTATCTGGGTGAGCCATAAATCCAATGACAAGTGTCTTTATAAAAGACACACAGAGGAAGGGAAAGCACAAGAGGAGAAGGCCATGTGCAGATGGAGGCAGGAGTCTGAGGGATGAGTCTGGAGTCCAGACTCTGCAAGTGGAAAGGAAGGGACCTCCCTGGAGCCCCGGGGCTTGGAAGGAGCACAGCTCTGCTGCACCTCGAGTTCCGATTTCTTGCCTCCAGACCATGAGAGAATAAATTTCTGTTATTTTAAGCTATCATGTTTGTGGGAATTTGTTTTGACAGCCCTAGGAAACTAATATAGTTGTATTATGGTTATAATGAAGAATGTTTGTAGGAAATATAGACTAAAGCTCATAGGAATGGTGGACGTAATGTCAGCAACTTACCCTCAAATAGTTCAAGTGGTTTTGAACTGTAATTGTACTTCCATTGTAATTTTGAAATTGTTTCAACAATGGCAGAATTTATACTACAAAATTCCATTTGTATAAAGTTCAAAATGAGGTAAAACTAATCTATGGTGTTGGAAGTCAGAAAAATGGTAACTCTTGACACAGGTTAGGGAGTGGAAACGTCAGTCAGAGGCTTCTAAAGTTGTGATGCTCTTTCCTGATCTGGGTGCTGTTTACCCAGGTGATTCACTTTGAGAAAATTCATTAAGCTGTAACATATGAATCTGCGTATTTGTTACACTTCCATTAACATTCTTACTTTAAGAAAAGGGGACCTTTGCATTTGCTAGGGTTGAAAATTAACTGCTCTCTGTGATCTGACACGGCTTCCTCTCTCTAACTATACGTTGAATTAATTTTTTCTCTTCAATCACCTGACCAGCCACACTGACCTTCAGAGATGCCAAACCCTTTCCCATAATAAGACATTTGCACTTGTTCCTCTCTCTGCCAGAAATGTTCTTCTCTTTCCTATTCTCTTAGCTAATTTCCTGGCTTTGTTCACACGGCACCTCCTAAGAGAGACTTCTCTGTCCGCCTAACTGAAGCAGCGCCTCTCCAAATCCCCTTCCATCCCCTTTCTCTAGTTATTCTCTTCACTGCATTTATCACTGCATGGCATTTTATGTATTTGTCATTGGTCTTTCCCACTAGGATATAATGTCTGTTTGTGTGTTGCTGAATTAATTTAGCTAATGAATAAATATGCCTTTTGAATTTTTTTTTTTTTTTTTTTTAGGCAAAGTCTCACTCACTCACCCTTGGTAGAGTGGCATGGCGTCACAGCTCACAGCAACCTCAAACTCCTGGCTCAACCAATTCTCTTGTCTCCGCCTCCCAAGTAGCTGGGACTACAGGCACCTGCCACAATGTCCGTCTTATTTTTCTATTTTTAGTAGAGACAATGTCTCGCTCTTGTGCAGGCTGGTTTGGAACTCCTGAGCCACCTGCCTTAGCCTCCCAGAGTGCTAAGATTACAGGCATAGCCACCATGCTCGGTTTAGAATGAGTTTTTAATTTAATTTTTTAAAACTTCAGAGTATTAGGGCTAGGCCTCCTTTGTGGCTTGGGACATAATTAAAATTTTAAGTGTTCTATGTATGCTTGAAAAGTTGGTTTGTTTGTGCTTTTGTCTGATATGTTGTCCTTGTTATATCAGTACTTTGATTCCAATTTCTCTGGCACATTGTTTTCAATTTCTTCTTCAGCCCTTCTCTTTCCTCTTAAATGTGTCTCTTTCAGAAAAATATAATGCTATTTTAAAAATCCAATCTATGCATCTCTGCCTTTTAATTGGTGAGTCCAACTCACATTTATTTTAATAGAAAGACCTATTTTATGTCTTCTGTTTTTCAGATTTCTTTTTTAGTTTTTTTTTTTTTCTTCTTTCCTACAGTCCATTGGAATGGGCAATTTTTTTTTTTTTTCTTTCTGAAAAATTTTATTTATTTACTTTTTTTCTAGAGATACAGGTGGGCAAATTTTTTTATGCTGAATTTGAAACTTATACTTTGCATTTTTATTTTTCAGGCAGTTATTCAGAATTAAACACTGTATGTCCCAACTTTCTTTTCTAACCATTATGTGTGGTTATTTGAGTTCTGATCAATGAAAGGCAAACTGAAGTGTGGAACTTTCAGAAAGTTTATTCAAAGGCAAAAGAAGTAATCTCTCTTTTCCTTGTTTCCTCCCGCTACTGCCCCAGATTGGTAACCAGAATTTCAGCACCTCCAGACCATGAAGTGAGCCTGAGGATGACAGTGCTGGAGAGTGGTGTGGAAAGTTAGGAGAGTGGCCCCATGGTGACATAGTCCTGGCTCCCTATCAAGCAAACTTCCTTTACTTGACAAAGAAACTTCTTTAAGCCACAGTTAGTTGGGATTTTCTGATTCATGCAGCTAGGGCACTGCTGACTTCCAAGAGATTCTTTCTTTATGCAGTGATGATGTCTTTCCCTTAACTATATCCAGTCTGTGGCCCTCGGACTTCCCCTCTAGGCTCCTTCCACTCCAACTAGCACACACAGAGGGTTTTCTCAAAAGTAGAGCCCAAGACACAAGACTTAACTGCAAGTAGTTTACTTCAGGTCACAGAAAGTACGGAAATGGAGAGAAAGACGGAAAAGAACAAAAAGTATCAGAGGGCTATTGAGGACTGTGGTCAACGGGTCCCACTGGGACCTCCTGAAAATTGTTCAGAACACTTTCCAGAATTGTCCATGAGAAAGAAAGATAGGGTCTTGGAGTACTTGTCCGGCAGATTCCATCTCTCATTAGCTGAGAGTTGCCGCTTAGGTGAGCTAAGTCCATTGTACTTTTGGAAAAAGCAGGCTCTCCCACACAGAATTTTCAGTGGCAAAATTTCTAAGGAGGGCGCATGAGAGTGAGGTCAGATACTGTCACCATGGTGTGAATCTGAGTGTGCACAGAACTGCCAACTACAACTAAAATCAGAAGGCGACCAAGTGAATGTGATGCTGGGCGCCAGAGTTTCAGGTTTCTCTAAGGATCTGAGATCCCTCAGTTCTATTCCTATTTCTGTGGCAATAGTAGAATTGTGTTCAGGAGGTCAAGTCTGTAGCCTGTGCTAATTCACCACTGTATCTTGAACCAGCCTCTCAATTTCTGAAACTCACTCCTTCTTGAACTTCTTTACATTTTCCCACCTTTGACCGCCCGTCCACTTGTTCTTCTTCCATTTCCCAGTCCTTAAATGCAGGAGGTCCCCAAGTTTGTATCCATTCTTTTTTCTTGGATGATACCACATCATTGAACTATCTCATTTATCCAGGCATCCTAATTTCCATCTTTAAGAGATGATTCTCAAATCTTCATTAGCAGCCCAGACCTCTCTTCTGACTTCCTAATCCAAATTTATCACCCCATATTGGAAGTCTTCACATACATGTAATTACATAGATACTCAAACCTACCATATTAAAAAATCTGCCCCATGATCTTTCTCTATCTCCATAGTCCCTATCTTTACAACCTCATCCAAATTAGATACTTCAGCAACATCTTTGACTTCACCCTCTCACGTCTTATAGCACTTGCAATATTTTTGGTTGGTCTGACCTTATCTTTCAAGTCTACTATCTCTTTCTTATTCCTATAGCTATTAACATTTATAATTTCTTGTCTGAACTTTTACAAAAGCATAAAAAACATTTCCTGCCTTAAGTTTCTCCCCTTGCCAAACTTTGGGTTACACTGTTGTAGAGTTTAGTCAAGAGGATGTATGAGGTTTGTTATGAAAGCTTTTATCCTTCCTCCCAAACTCAATTTCCTGCTCCAAAGAAGCAACCTCTTTCAGCACTTACAAAAAAATCTTTGGGAAAAAAATTGCATCTGAGGCCAGGCGTGGTGGCTCATGCTTGTAATCTTAGCACTTTGAAAGGATGAAGGAGGAGGATCACTTGAGGGCAGCAGTTTGAGGCTGCAGTGAGCTATGATGGTGCCACTGCACTCCAGCCTAGGCAACAGAGTGAGACCTGATCTCTAAGGAAAAAAAAAAGTGTCCAAGTGCCGTGGCTCACGCCTGTAATCCCAGCTCTCTGGGAGCCCAAGGGGGGTGGATTGCCTGAGCTCACAGGTTCAAAACCAGCCTAAGCCAGAGCAAGACGTCGTCTCTAAAAATAGCCAGGCATTGTAGTGGGCACCTGTAGTTCCAACTATATGGGAGGCTGAGGCATGAGAATCACCCATGCCCAAGAGTTTGAGATTGCTGTAAGCTGTGACGCCACGGCACTCCACCAAGGGTGACAGAATGAGCCTCTGTCTCAAAAAAAAGCGTACAGATTTATCACTGCATGAAATTTTATATATTTGTCATTGGTCTTTCCCACTTTCTTTAGCGATGAACGTGTACAGATTTTTTTCTTGTCATTAGTCCCTAAATAATATAGTATAACAACAATTTAGATAGCATTTACACTGTATTAGGAATTAAAAATAACCTAGAGATGATTTAAAGCATACGGGGAGGTCATACATAGGTTATATGGTCTTTCTTTGTCACCCTTGGTAGTGTGCCATGGTGTCACAGCTCACAGCAACCTCAAACTCTTAGACTTAAGCAATCTTCTTGCCTCAGTCTCCCAAGTAGCTGGGACCATAGGTGCCTGCCACAATGCCCAGGTAATTTTTAAAGACAAGTCTCGCTGTAGCTCAGGCTGGTGTCAAACTCCTGAGTTCAGGCAATCCACCCTTCTCAGCCTCCCAGAGTGCTAGGATTATACCCATGAGCCACTGTGCCTGGCCTCCTTTTTTTGCTTTAAAAACCTTCTTGTGACAAAGGCCTAACAGAACTTGTAACCAAGGATAATTGCATCTCAGTCATCTGGGCAGCTGTCCTCACTTTGGCCCAAATAAACTCTTTAAATCATATTTTGTGCTTTAAAATCTTACTTTTAGGTCAACACAATTTATCCTTTTGGATTTATACTTTTTAAAAAATTGTTTTTTCTAAATTTCAGATTAATATGAGGGAATAAACCATTAGGTTATATAATTTGTACATGAAACGCTAAAGCTGTGTCCTACACCCAGGGAGTGTGCTATATATCCATGCATGGTACCCATTGGGTAGGAAGCTAGTAAACCCCCTCTGGGCTTATACTTTGAAAAATCCCTTTACTGTCATTTTAAAGGAGTTTGGGGAGGTAATGTTGCTAAAAATTCATGTGTTCAATTTAAGTATTCACTTGCTGGCCGAGCGCGGTGGGTCACACCTGTAATCCTACAACTTTTGGAGGCCGAGAGGGGTGGATTGTGTGAGCTCAGGAGTTGGAGATCTGAGCTACAGCGAGACCCTGTCTCTAAAAATTGCCAGGCATTGTGGCCAACACCTGTAGTACCTGCTCCTCGGGAGGTTGAGGCAGCAGGATCATCTGAGCCCAAGTGTTTGAGGTTTCTGTGAGCTACGATGCCACAGCATTCTACTGAGGGCAACAAAGAAGACTCTCAAAAAAAAAAAAAAAAAAAAAGTATTTATTTGTCATC
Organism: Loris lydekkerianus; assembly: GCA_963574355.1. NCBI lineage: Eukaryota > Metazoa > Chordata > Mammalia > Primates > Lorisidae > Loris > Loris lydekkerianus. The sequence goes on along the minus strand of CAUYPK010107617.1, from coordinate 10,390 downwards.
ATAGTTTTATTTTCATATTTCAAAGAAAGCATCATGTGTATTTTAAAGCTAAGAAGAATAAGAATATACATAAAAAGAGATCAAAATTCTATAAAATATATTAAACTTGCCCCTTTTTTCTCTAGTTTATTAGATAAAACCAAATTGTAGAAAATTTTAAAGAGAGAAAATATATTCTAATCCATTATGATATCTTTTCCCACTTTCTGTTTGGACAAAAAAATGAAAAATATCTCAATGATGAAACTCAAAGTTATATGCATAAAAAGATGAGCAAAGTATATATTGATTTTACTTAAGTTGGACAATCTCTAAAATCTAACTTGCAGCAATCTTTGTGTTTAATCTGGGCAAAGGTCTTCCCTGGCCATTTCACACACAGCAAACTTTTGCTAACTCATTCAACAGAATGAAAATCCAAGCTAATCGTTACTCCATATTTAATCAGAAGTTAGCCAAACTTTGGAAGCAGGTATCATCTAACTCTTAATTCTTTTTCTACCTCTTTTCTCAACTTCTTCCCAACTGGGTTCTAATTTACTAGGTTTTCCTGTGTCTTCACTGATTAAACTTCCTTTTAGAAAAGAATTTAGCACCTTCATTCATTTTGAAATATAACAAATGATAGAATTTAACGTAAGTTAATTTAACCATGGACCAAATTTCTTATTTAGCTTAAGGAATACGAAAGGAATAAAAGAATAAAGAAAATATGTTCTCAAAGGAATAAAGAAATATGTTCTAACTGGGGAGTACCTATACTTAAGGGAAGCCTTTCTTGTGTTTTCTTAAATCATAGTTTATTGTGGTGGGTAGGTCCAACGGTGCCCAAGCATTAGGCCGATGACAATGTTAGCATCACTACAGGTATGCTAGGATGAGAATGAGAGATAGGAACAGCTGCTCGGTTATAATTCTAGATCAACTGTATGTCTTGGAACCTATTAATAGATATCAGGTAAATGAATCATCATCCTAAATATTGATAGTAATCTAGAACAAAACATATATTTCACCATGTTTGTAAGTATACAAAGAAAGGCATCACCAAATGCACACACTTCTAAATAAGTCTGCTTTAAACAGACCTCCTCATACAATTGGGAGTTGTTAAGATGTTATTAAAATACAAATGCCATGTAAATGCATGACAATTCGGCCAGGAAAATAATTATGGTTCATAATATGACTAAATTATTTGGATAATATTAATAATAATAGTATGATGCGCTCTTGGTTAAAGCAGACACAATTAGCCAGGACTTGATAAAGAAGCATTAAACAACAGAGGATGCCTCCAGCATTCTGGGGTCTATTACACAGAAAATTAAGGTCAAATTTACCTGTCATTGAGCACAGCAAGGAAATAACCAAGAACAACAACAAAAATAGAGGAGAAAAGAAAACAAGACTAAAGTCTCCTTAATTTTTTATTTCTGGCCCTATTATTTTGTTAAATATTACTAACAACAGCAACAAAAGTGATGTATCTCTTACTATGGGCAACCAAAGCACCAAGAAGTTAAATAACCTTCCTTACTAAGTGGCAGAACTGGGATTCAAAGTCAGGCTACTGCTACCAACCGGCTCCAGGGCCTGGCCTCTTAACGCCACTCCACAGTGCTGCCTGCTGCCTTTTCAGCTGCACTCTTTCCTCTGTCCAACTAATCAAATACAGACGCGTGTACATAGTTTCATCACTTGGTCATGCAAAGCTTTCTCCCGTTCTCACCTTATCAAGAACTTAATGGTCCTCTTGGTAAAACACCAATACTAGCAAACAACAAGGTTTTCCAGACTAGGTACATTTTCGTAGTTTGTATCAACCCAATCTGAAATTTGCTTGGCTGAATAGTTTCTTCAAGACTGGACTAATACACAGTTGCATAGTATTTTAAGATGACTGCACCCAAGTGCTTACATTGTAGCTCCATCTAGCTGTCTTAGCCATTAGGTGGAATCCTTTCCGGTTCTGCCCTCACCAGTGTTATCCAGTATCTTGCGATAACTGAATAGAAAATGCTGTACCGAATCACTGCACCTCGCCCTCAAACGTGGCACATTTGTGAATTCAACCCAACCGCCTTCCCCTTTGCCCCTTCCCTTCCTGTGCGCCTGCAGCCCCGCGGCCTTAGCGCCTCCCTGTGCTTGTGCTGAGTAATAATGACACTGTGGTAAGCAAAGCCACTTCACTCGCATAAGCTGATTTGTGTGAATTCCTAGCGTTTGAACTCACTACCCATTTTTTGTTTTAGGAAGACTGTTTTTTTCTTCCCAGTTTTCCACATTTGTCCTTAAAAGCCGAACCTCTGAATGTTTTGTACATATATGGAGGGTTACGTGGCCCTACCAAGTCAGCGCATCACGTCCGCTAGAGGAGCAAATCTGCGAATGGCCGGACGGTGGAGGCCCGAAAACGTCAGCGTCCGCGGCGCCCCGAAGGCCGCGGAGGGCCTGTCCCGGCTCCCACCCGGGCCCCGCCTGCCCCCGTGCGCCCCCGCCCCCGCCTCCGCGCGCCCCCGCCCCGGCGTCCAGCCGCCCCGCCGCGGGGCCCGCCAGGCCGAGCCTCCCCGGGCGGCGGCGGCGCCCCCTGCAGGCCGCGCCGCGCAGAGCGGGCGGAAGGGACCCGAGCGGGCTGCCACCGTGTCCCAACCGGAGCCGCCGCCCGCCGCAGCTTCTCGGGGCTCCGAGTCCGCGCCCGGCGCCCTCCTAGCCGCCCGCCACGTCCCGGCGCCGGCCGCAGCCGCCGTGCCGCCCGCGCACACCCGAAGCGGCCGGGCAGGGCCCTGCCTCGGCCCTCCGCTCGTCCTCCGCGCCCCGCACCGGCCTTCACTCTGGAGCGGCCCCGGCAGCCGCAGCAGGGGCGGCGGCGGCGGATCGAGGAGCTCTCCAGGTCGTCCCGGGAGAAGCTGCTGCAGTCCCGGGACAGGATGTTCTCCAAGTTCACCTCCATCTTGCAGCACGCCGTGGAGGCGGTAAGGCCGCGGGGCTGCGGGCGCACGACAGGCCGGCGATGGCGGCGGCCTAGCTCCCCGCCGGCCCCGGGAGAGCCGGGCGGCCTCGGCCGGGCCCTGGGCGGCGCTGGCCGCGGGGAGCGCGAGGCCCGGCGGCGTCCGGGTGGCCGCGGGGGCGCCCGGGGCTCGAGACCCGCTCCCTGGCTGCCCAGGCCGGCGCGGGGCCCTCCCCTCCTGCAGGGGGTTAGCGGGGGTTCTCGGGGAGGACCTGCCCTCGCGACCCGGCGGTCGCCTCCGTCCCGGACAAGGGCGGGGGGTTGGGGAGCACCTGGCCGGGTCACAGGCACCTGCCCTGGGCTCCCTGACCGTGAACCTGCTCCAGAAAAAAGTGGTCAGCGCCGAGCAAGACAAAAGAAACGACCAAACGCTTCTTGGGCTTGGATGCTGTTTTGTTTTGTTTTTTTGTTTTGTTTTGGAGACGGGTAGGGGTGGTAGACGTGTGATCTTGCTGTGGGGCGACTCTGGAGAGGAAGCCGTCGCGAGACCCCATTCCATAATCTTACTAGCTTTGGCTTTCTCAGGCCTGGCGGCCAAAGTCAGCTGGACTTCATTGATTGATTTGAAATAGGAGTTTGGAGGGCCCAGCGGAGCTTGCTCTCGCAGCTTCCGAGCACCGAGACCATCTGTTTCCTTTTTTGTCCGCTGCGCTTCCTGGACACCCTTCTTTCATCCTGCAAGTGCACTCTCCTTTGAGGATTTTAGACACCAGCATAGGGAGACATTATCCAAATATCCTGATAGACTAACAAACGAGAAGAAACTAAAAAGAAAATGCCGCACCGCTGTTTTCTTAAGAGGGCTAGTTGCTTTACTTTAGCTGTTTACTTTATTCTGGGAGAATTGCCCAAATTGAAAAATACATTCTGTGGAGAAACAATTACTTTGCTAATTTTAAAAATGACTTTCTTTTCCTATGTTCAGATTATGAGATAGAACACTTTCAAGTCTGTGCAACTTTTTGAAAAATCAATTAAGACAAAATAACTTCTGTGACTCAGTAAAAACAGTTTTTGATTTCAGTAATAAAAACAAAGCTTTAGTACAATTATTATTTAAGGGAGACATTGGGGAAAAGTGTCAAATCAAGAAAAATAATTTCATGAATGTGAGCAAGTAGATGACAGTTGCCGGCTTTAAGACGACTTGTAGTTAGTTATCTTCTTTATACACAAACTACTGCACATTTCTTTAAAAAATGGAACTGAAATTTATAAGCACAGTTATTTGTATTTAGTTTTCTTAAAAGCACCAAGAGTCATACTTTAATAATAGCATACTATTGAAATAATTGAAAATTAAAATGTATTACATTACAGTTTGGCCTTCTTATCTGTGGGTTCCATATCTGTGGATTCTCCCACTCAGGTGGAAAATATTCAGGGGGAAAAAGGATTCCACAAAGTTTCAGAATGCAAAGCTTGAATTTGCCACATGCTGAATAGTACTTTGAATCTGTGTGAATGAAGTGATGTGTAGGTGTTGTATTAGGTATTATAAGAAATCTAGAGATGTGGAGGATGTGGGCGTGGGTAGATGGTACTTAGGGTGTATCCAAATACCATGCATGCCATTTAATATCAAGGACTTGAGTGTCCTCAGAGTTGGAGGGAGGTCCTTGGAACCAGTCCCCCACAGATTCTGAGGGGAGACTGTATTCCTATCCCTTACCTGTGACCCTGGTATTTACAGTAATAAGTGTACTTAACAAAACAAAGATGGCTTTCCTGCTCTCCCACTAAGGGCTTATTTTTATCCTGAGGCCTGTGTTTTGCATCCTCATTATCTTTTTATAATTGTACCTATTAGCATCTACGAAATTATTCACGTAAATTGCTTGACTCTGGCTCTGTTACATCCAGGTTCTCTACTTTGCTGAGGTTGGTGAGAAAATTTAGAGAAGTGTATAATCACTTGGTCCTGGTAATTAATGCATTACATTTAGAAAAGTGGTGTTTTCAGCTATACTATCGCCCATTTTGTCTTGATAGCAGGTTAAATCTCATGAAAAAGTTTTGATGTAACGTACTAACTTTTTTTCCCCCTTTAACATTCTTTCCTGGGAATGAGCTAGTATGTAATGATGAATAAGCCATTCTTGTGGCATTTCAAGAATGTGTTTTTGTAGCCCAAGATTAGTTTCTAGCTATTCAGTTCTATTTGTTAATTTGCTTGATATTATCAACTATAATCTTACCATTTCTTGGTTCATTTCACTAGCTTTTCTCTGTGCCTCTTTAATGTATATGCCCAATTAGCATTTTCTGATGCGATCTTGCACTTAACATAATTATCAGGATGATAGAGAGACTGAAGATAATCATGTACCTGGTTGCTGACCTGACATTTTCTCAAACATATTGTTGTATGAGTCTGCAGAGTAATGCTTTCCCAACTATTTTGGTATTGTCATTTTATAGGTTTCCTTATTCAATTGGACCAGTCTAAAAATGGTTTTTTAGGGTTGACCAGATACATAGCCATGTTTTTTTTCTTTTTTGAGACAGAGTCTCAAGCTGTCGCCCTGGGTAGAGTGCCATGGCATCACAGCTCACAGCAACCACAAACTCTTGGGCTTAAACAATTCTCTTGCTTCAGCTTCCCAAGTAGCTGGGACTACAGGCGCCCACCACAATGCCCAGCTATTTGGGGGGGGGGGGGTTTGTTGTAGTTGTCACTGTTGTTTAGCTGGCCCAGGCAGGGTTTGAACCCGCCAGCCTCGGAGCATGTGGCTGGTGCCATAACCACTGTGCTATGGGTGCTAAACCGATGCATAGCCATTTAAATGGGGTTTAAGTGTATGAGTTTTTCTTATTATTAAATTAATAGTGTCTTCTTATTTCCTGATAACTACTTTAAGAGAAGAAAAATATAAGGTGTTTTCAAAGATCGGTATTTGAAAATCTTTTATTAAGCCAATAGATTTGCTAAAAGTCATTTTGAGTAAAGGAGAGAAATTCACATCTTGATCAAAAATAAGAACTGTAATTATTATAATTCTTGGCTCCCTTTTTAGAAATGGCAGTCTTCCCTCAGTATAGAAATGATTGATCAATAATAGTCTTAGGAAATGAGTCTGTTCTGCTAGTGTGTTGCCACATGTCATAAGTCTGCCATCAGGCCTGTCTTGTAGTTAGTTCTGAGTTTAGAATGGATTGTTTTAGCACAGCTTGTCCAAAGGATAAGTGCAAAACTTTCCATTTAGTACAATTTAGTATTTGTGGAGGGCCTTGTCTTTACTAGGGAATGTGCCAGGGGCTGATTCCTCTTAAATTCCAGCCCGTTCCACTCTTGAGGGCAGATTTATACCAGAGATGATAACAGGGCAGTGTCAGGGAAGAAAGTTTTAACTAATTCAGTGAAAGTCGTTTTTCAGAATTTGAATGCAATGTTATCTCTTTAAGTTACACTTATCACCTATAATCCCAGCACTTTCTCAGAGGTGGGGAGATTGCTTGAGGCCTGGAGACCCTGTCTCTACAAAAAAGGAAAAAAATTAGCTGGCTTTGGTGGCATAGGCTTGTGGATGGTGGAAGACTCAGGCAGGAGGATCGCTTAAGCCCAGGACTTGGAGGCTGCAGTGAACTATGCTCGTTCACTGCACTCTGGCCTGGGTGGCAGAGCAAGAATCTGTTTCAAAAAAAAGAAAAAAAGTTAACGATGATTGTTGGGACTAGTAATTATTTAAAAATCTGCTCTGCCCTGGGAATTAAAACCTCAAATCCACCATATATAGTGTGTTTTTTTTTCCAATATAGGGTATTTTTTTTTTTCCAACAAGTAGTCTCTAATTTCAGTCCTTTACTCATTCAGCTAATGTTATATGAACTGCCATGAAAACATGGCACAGTGTGAAGGAAACAAGGTTTACCTGTGTCTTTGGTCATGGTGCTTACATCCTAGTTAGGGAAACAAAACAAATACATATGTTAAGTCATGGTATAAGGGAGGCCTAAGAATGTGACCAAGCTCCTAGAGTCAGACACAACAGGGATCGGTCCTGCTTCTGTCCCTTATTCTCCACTTGGGTTAGTTACTTAATCTTTGTACATTTTGATATCTTCATTATAAAATGGAAATAATTAAACTTACTATAGAATTGTTGTGAAGTTTAAAATGAGATAACAAAGATGAAGTCATTAGTGCAGTGCCTGGCACATGGTAAATGCTCAGTAAATGTTAACCATAATTATTATTAGTATTATTAGTATTATTTGGATGATTGTTTCAGCCAGTGAGGGAGGGAGCAAGCACTTGGGCTTGCAGTAAAGAAGGCTCTCTTCAGGAAGTGAGCTAGACTCCGGGGAGGCAGAAAAGATAGGGAAGAGCATTAGGAAAGTTGAGGACAGGAAGAAATTTCTTCTTTTGTTTTTTTCCCTGAGATAGGGTCTTGCTATGTCACTCTCGCTGGAATTCAGTGGAACAATCAGCTGATTCAAGCCCTGACTTCCTGGGTCCTGTCTCAGACTCTCAGGTAGCACATACTACAGGCACACACTGCCACTCCTAGCTTTTTAAAGAAAAAAGTTTTGTAGTGTTAAGGTCTTGCTGTGTTGCCCAGGCTGTCTCTAACTGCTAGCCTTGAGCTAACCTCCTGCCTCCCAGAGTTCTGGGATTATAGGTATGAACCACCTGACCTGGCCTAGGAAGAAACATTTTAAAAGATCTCAGAGTAGAGTGTTCATGTAATGTTCATAGACATTAAAGGCGGAGATGGCTTTTAGAACCCTGGTTTTCATCTGAATTGTTGATGTAGGTTCTTTTGCATGATGGGCATGTTTGAGAAAGCCAGGTTTGTGGTTATAAGTAGTGTTTCCTTAAGTCAGTTAACCAACTTTGAGTCTTAGGAGTTTGAGCAAAATTGTGAGAAATTGAGACCATACAGTGTGTACAGACTTTGTAGCACTGCCCCGGGCACATAAGTGCTCATTAAATGATGGCAACTTCTGGCTTATTCCTTTATGCACTTAGAAAATGTTATCTAATATTTCATACCATCACTTAGTTAGAAATTAGAGATTCAGTGACGAAAAGGATGACACACTCCTAGCCCTTGTAGAGTTGACAATCTAATGGAAGAGGTGGGTAATTAAATAGTAACAAAAGTGGGATACAGGTGAGGTGTGAGCAGGCAGACTGTGGAGGGTGCTAAGGCACAGGTAGAAGGGACTCATCCTGGGCAGGAAGAGTCTGGCAAGGCTTTCCAGAGAAGGTAAAGTCCAGTTATGTGTTTGTTCATGTCCATGTTTAGTTGAGGTAGTGATTGCATGAGTTTTAAAAAATTTAATCTGCATATTGTAAAAAATTAAATTAGAGTCCTCCAGTGCTGATTCAAACATGTCTTTTTTTTTTTCAAACCCAGAGTATAAATGTTTCTGTGCAATGATAAAAATGGACAGTTGCATGTTGTTAGAATTAGCAATAAAAGATGCAAGTTGCTAGGAAGTTTTACATAAATAAAGGAAATTTATTCTTGTTTGAACGAGATTGTTATAATACTAATCTACATTATCTGAGATCTAGAACTATTACTTAAAACTCCTGGGAGGGAGGTATTCACAAAGTAACTAACACCATCTCCTGCTTTGAACTTGACTGTAACCTACAGCAAAGGTCTGGGGCAGCGCCTGTGGCTCAAAGGAGTAGGGCGCTGGCCCTATATGCGGAGGTGGCGGGTTCAAACCCAGCCCTGGCCAAAAACTGCAAAAAAAAAAAAAAAAAAGAAAGAAAAAGGTCTGACACATATCTTCAAAGACCTCTCTGCTTAGTGACATTCCCTTGTATTCCCTTCAAGGACAGTTAAATCCCACTGGCCAAATAATCTGAAAGAAGGATGCTGTAATTCCTTATATATCCAGAAGGTTCCCTTGGAAAAATGTAACAAATCATAACATTTATATTTAAGAAACTAGGTACAGTTCCTGCAACATATTTCATTTGGGTGTGTCTCACTAGTTAAAACATCTAACTATATAAAGCTTGTCTATAAAAGTGAGGTCAAAAAAAACAAGGCAAATTTTATAGATTTTAGAGAGGATTCTAAAAACAAATACCCAATAAAAACACATTTTTTTAAACTCAAAAATTTTAGGAAGTTTATTCTGTTTTTCTAAGTTTTCTTTATTTTCTTCATAGGGTTTTTTTTCTCAGTGCTTCATACGTAATTTTTCTGTGTTTTCTTTGAAGTTCAGTATTCCCAAAGGTTTTAGCTCCCTTTTTCTTTTTTTTTAAATTGGTTATTTCTTTTATTTATTTATTTTATTTTTATTAAATCATAAACACATAGATCATGTATACATGAATGCATTTATGGGGTACAATGTGCTGATTTCATATAGAATTAGGAACACTTACATCACACTGGTTAATATAGACCTCATCTCGTTTACTTAGTTATTGTGATAAGACATTTATACTCTATACTAATAGATCCGACATGTACCCTTGCATTATGCACCATAGGTGTGATCCCACCATTCACCCTCCCTCCATCTGACCTCCCCCTGCCCCCCTTTAACTCCTTTCTTAAGGTCTGTTTTTTTTCTTTTTTAGATTTCATATTATTCTATTTGAAAGTGAGGTGAACATTTGTGCTCTCTTAATCCAGTGCTGTTCATAGTGGTGTGAACAGGGAAAAGTGGAAGAGCTAGCTTTAAGATGTGGATGATTATTGAAATTTGGTGGGTCCATTTTTTTTTCATAAATACATTTCCTCTTGATTGGAACACTGAAGATGCTTATGACCAATGTTGATAATTTTCCCAGGAGTTGGGAAATTGTTTTGACAGGGCTGCCAACTCTGAGGTGAACGCAGAGGACACTAAGCAATCAAAATGATACAAGTGGCAGGCAGCAGTAACACAGCCTCTTTTAGGCCGTCTGTGTAGAGGAAGTAGATGAAAATGGAAGATTACTCTGCCATGTCTTAGGCTCCCAGAATAGAAACCTATTTGTTCTGAACTAAACTGGGTCAACTCTGTACTTTCTGAACAAAATAATTGACCACACTAGAATGAAGGGAGCTCCTACTCTCTTTCCTCTTTTTACGGAAAAGAAAATACAGAAGGAGCACCCAAGTGTTTTTCCATCCATTTAACACATCTGAAATCCTCGTAGGTTTTCTGTGAGATGCTGGAGGTATATAATTTTGGAAACTTCAGATGTCTGGAAACATCTGAAGTAAGTCTTAAAGCTAAAATACAGAGCATTTTTGTCTTCATGAAATTTGAAATGCTGGGCTCACTCTCAGCATTTGTGAGTACCCAGCTATGAAATGTGGTCTTGATGTTTTGTGGTAATCTGGGATTCTTGAAGGTTTAAAGTGGAAAGATGACATCTCAGCTGAGTTCTGAGAAGTTTGGTATAATTGTGGAAAATTG